>CM067366.1:1326587-1473587 GCA_034401795.1 Chaetoderma sp. LZ-2023a
TAGGTGAGTTTTCAGAAATACATTATCCACCTCACATATAAGCTGGTTATTTTTAAATCGCATGGGTTATTTCCATTGGTGCATGTGAGCAGTGAGCCAGAAAATCTAAATATATCAAATCATTTTCAATAAGAAATACTATGTTGAATATTTTGAAACTATTTTGACTATTCTCGCTATATACCTGTTAATTTTGTCGAAGCTGCATGTCGAGGTGCATGATCAAGATATGAAGATGATGAATTCTCCAAACATTTTTCTCACACGAGGCGACGATATACGAGTGAGACGCATCCCTCGATGTCATTGCTACGAGATGAAGATGATGAAGATCTCAGATACGGGTGTTGTCTGCACATTCCAATAACTATAAACAAGGTGACTAGTTTCGTATGACGGTTGTTCTTGTCAAAGTACTATAAGTAGACTGCCATCAAATGAAACGCTAAAATTTGATTACAGAAATCATAGCAAATATACTGTTCCCGTTATTACAACATTGATTTTCTCACAGAGACACTGTGGACCATGTGGACACGCCATCTCTCCTGTCAAACCGACCAATTATGAAGTTTTATACACTACGCTGACTGGCTCTGCTTTATGTTGTTCATGATACCTAACTTTCCCGTCAACACAGCATTGCGAGATAAACACTAAAAAAAGTTGTCACATTGTTCTGGCACCGACATGTCCATCTTTCTTAAAAATGCCATTAGCAAATAATAGCTTACATTAAAAGGGCTTTCCTATTCAGTAGAATGACATATGTGCATGATTATTACAAGAGTTAGACAGAGATTGGGATAATTCTTGCTAGAGCAGGTGTAGCTTGGAGGTGTGAAATTTCGCATTGACTAGAGAAGGCGAACAGTTAGAAGACTACTCATTCACGGCCAATTAAAACTGTACATTGCTGAGTTTGGCCCTGCTGAATAGTTTGAAAGGAATTTGATTGAAACAGATGATAGTTGCTTTAATACTATTAAGCAATATCTTTATTTGTCTCCTATTGTATGGGTTAAAATGGGTTCATGTTTTCAGCTCTACAGCCCAGATAGAAACAATTATATATGATGTAGAAAATCTCCTGCTGAACATTTTGAAACCAATTTGACTAAGGCAGCAACAGCTTCTAGTCAAATTACCTTCAAAATCTTTTTGCCCTAAAGGACTTAAGCACATTTCCAGGCCCTTTAAAAGGCGCTTAAGCCCAGTCAAGCCCAAAGATCTTATAGTCACACTATTGATTGATTGATGTTTTATAGCTTTGCTGGTGCTGTAACAAGAAATAAATTGTAACATGTCAGTTGTGGGCAGTAATCAAAGTATAACAATGGAAGTAACGCTGCCATGCTTTGAATAATATTAATAGTATCACACACTAACTCTTTAACCCTTTAAACACTTGAATTTGTTCAAGAAAATGTTCATTTTCAGACCAAGCCAGTCAATCCAGTGGTAAATTTTCAAGAATAGTCTTCTCTAGGTCTGCAAATAGACATTTCTCAAGACCACTGCAGAAGCCATTTTTAGCTGATATGATGGTGTTAAATGGTTAAGCTCGATACACACGATACAACAGGTTGTATACATCAAGTTGGCCTGTGTGTATTGTCGGGTTCGTACAACTTTGTCATCCAACATTTTATGCGATCAATCTAGTGTTCCAATTTAATACACATGATTGACGTAACCATCTCCATTTACGTCTGTCATTTACGTGTCATATGGCAACAAAATGACTGCTCATAGCAAATGTACGTGGATGATCATAGAACTAATGTTACTAATTCTGACTACTAATTCTGACATTTGAATACTTTATGCCGATTTTGGATTTTGGGCAATAACTCTGGACCTGCTGAATATTTTGAATACGGTTTGATTGAAAGTTGTTGCTAGTTTAGCCACCAACAACTTTCGTTCAAATTGTTTTCAAGATATCAAGCATCTTCTGAGTTAAAACACATGGAAAATGGAGTCTGCAAAAATTGAGCAGGCAGACAGTTAAGAACATCAATAATAATTACGATCAATTACGCTTCTACAGCAGCATGACAGTACAACATCACTAATAATTACTATCAATTACACTTCTACAACACTATGACAGTACAACTTCAATAATAATTACTACCAATTACACTTCTACAACAGCATCACAGTACAACATCAATGAGAATTACTATAGATAATATTGGTTTAAGTATGTGTAGACAATTCTGATAAAAACTTGAATTAACTTCAGTGATATCCTGCAGAATAACCTGTCAGTTTCATATTTAGCTCCCAATCATCAGAGAACGCAGTTGTAAAATTAGGGCTTTAAATTAACCAGGATAAGCCACTAGTCCGAGGGTTAATGACAAGTAAATTTGGTTATTCATAGTGATTATCTAATAAAGCTTATTTCTGACATATTCACTGCTCTCCCATATAGTAAGCTCGGGAATTCTTGTACTAACTATGGGAATGTAAAACATTCAACAGCTTATTTGTATGGGTGCCATGAAATTGAGATACTCAGACTCTGTGGTTCAACATTACAGGTAAGCTATTGCATATTTTGAAAGAAATTTGACGGAAACTTGTTGCTATCACAGCCTCCTGTCAAATAAGTTTCAAAATATTTAACAAAATATTTAACAGTTAGAAGACTACTCATTCACGGACAATTAAAACTGTACATTGCCGAGTTTGGCCCTGCTGAATAGTTTGAAAGGAATTTGATTGAAACAGATGATAGTTGCTTTAATACTATTAAGCAATATCTTTATTTGTCTCCTATTGTATGGGTTAAAATGGGTTCATGTTTTGCAGCTCTAGACCCCAGATAGAAACAATTATATATGATGTAGAAAATCTCCTGCTGAACATTTTGAAACCAATTTGACTAAGGCAGCAACAGCTTCTAGTCAAATTACCTTCAAAATCTTTTTGCCCTAAAGGACTTAAGCACATTTCCAGGCCCTTTAAAAGGCGCTTAAGCCCAGTCAAGCCTTAAGCCCAAAGATCTTATAGTCACTATATTGATTGATTGATGTTTTATAGCTTTGCTGGTGCTGTAACAAGAAATAAATTGTAACATGTCAGTTGTGGGCAGTAATCAAAGTATAACAATGGAAGTAACGCTGCCATGCTTTGAATAATATTAATAGTATCACACACTAACTCTTTAACCCTTCAACACTTGAATTTGTTCAAGAAAATTGAAATTTTCTCATAGAAAATGTTCATTTTCAGACCAAGCCAGTCAATCCAGTGGTAAATTTTCAAGAATAGTCTTCTCTAGGTCTGCAAATAGACATTTCTCAAGACCACTGCAGAAGCCATTTTTAGCTGATATGATGGTGTTAAATGGTTAAGCTCGATACACACGATACAACAGGTTGTATACATCAAGTTGGCCTGTGTGTATTGTCGGGTTCGTACAACTTTGTCATCCAACATTTTATGCGATCAATCTATTGTCCCAATTTAATACACATGATTGACGTAACCATCTCCATTTACGTCTGTCATTTACGTGTCATATGGCAACAAAATGACTGCTCATAGCAAATGTACGTGGATGATCATAGAACTAATGTTACTAATTCTGACTACTAATTCTGACATTTGAATACTTTATGCCGATTTTGGATTTTGGGCAATAACTCTGGACCTGCTGAATATTTTGAATACGGTTTGATTGAAAGTTGTTGCTAGTTTAGCCACCAACAACTTTCGTTCAAATTGTTTTCAAGATATCAAGCATCTTCTGAGTTAAAACACATGGAAAATGGAGTCTGCAAAAATTGAGCAGGCAGACAGTTAAGAACATCAATAATAATTACGATCAATTACGCTTCTACAGCAGCATGACAGTACAACATCACTAATAATTACTATCAATTACACTTCTACAACACTATGACAGTACAACTTCAATAATAATTACTACCAATTACACTTCTACAACAGCATCACAGTACAACATCAATGAGAATTACTATAGATAATATTGGTTTAAGTATGTGTAGACAATTCTGATAAAAACTTGAATTAACTTCAGTGATATCCTGCAGAATAACCTGTCAGTTTCATATTTAGCTCCCAATCATCAGAGAACGCAGTTGTAAAATTAGGGCTTTAAATTAACCAGGATAAGCCACTAGTCTGAGGGTTAATGACAAGTAAATTTGGTTATTCATAGTGATTATCTAATAAAACTTATTTCTGACATATTCACTGCTCTCCCATATAGTAAGCTCGGGAATTCTTGTACTAACTATGGGAATGTAAAACATTCAACAGCTTATTTGTATGGGTGCCATGAAATTGAGATACTCAGACTCTGTGGTTCAACATTACAGGTAAGCTATTGCATATTTTGAAAGAAATTTGACGGAAACTTGTTGCTATCACAGCCTCCTGTCAAATAAGTTTCAACATATTTAACAAAATATTTAACAGTTAGAAGACTACTCATTCACGGACAATTAAAACTGTACATTGCCGAGTTTGGCCCTGCTGAATAGTTTGAAAGGAATTTGATTGAAACAGATGATAGTTGCTTTAATACTATTAAGCAATATCTTTATTTGTCTCCTATTGTATGGGTTAAAATGGGTTCATGTTTTGCAGCTCTAGACCCCAGATAGAAACAATTATATATGATGTAGAAAATCTCCTGCTGAACATTTTGAAACCAATTTGACTAAGGCAGCAACAGCTTCTAGTCAAATTACCTTCAAAATCTTTTTGCCCTAAAGGACTTAAGCACATTTCCAGGCCCTTTAAAAGGCGCTTAAGCCCAGTCAAGCCTTAAGCCCAAAGATCTTATAGTCACTATATTGATTGATTGATGTTTTATAGCTTTGCTGGTGCTGTAACAAGAAATAAATTGTAACATGTCAGTTGTGGGCAGTAATCAAAGTATAACAATGGAAGTAACGCTGCCATGCTTTGAATAATATTAATAGTATCACACACTAACACTTTAACCCTTCAACACTTGAATTTGTTCAAGAAAATTGAAATTTTCTCATAGAAAATGTTCATTTTCAGACCAAGCCAGTCAATCCAGTGGTAAATTTTCAAGAATAGTCTTCTCTAGGTCTGCAAATAGACATTTCTCAAGACCACTGCAGAAGCCATTTTTAGCTGATATGATGGTGTTAAATGGTTAAGCTCGATACACACGATACAACAGGTTGTATACATCAAGTTGGCCTGTGTGTATTGTCGGGTTCGTACAACTTTGTCATCCAACATTTTATGCGATCAATCTAGTGTTCCAATTTAATACACATGATTGACGTAACCATCTCCATTTACGTCTGTCATTTACGTGTCATATGGCAACAAAATGACTGCTCATAGCAAATGTACGTGGATGATCATAGAACTAATGTTACTAATTCTGACTACTAATTCTGACATTTGAATACTTTATGCCGATTTTGGATTTTGGGCAATAACTCTGGACCTGCTGAATATTTTGAATACGGTTTGATTGAAAGTTGTTGCTAGTTTAGCCACCAACAACTTTCGTTCAAATTGTTTTCAAGATATCAAGCATCTTCTGAGTTAAAACACATGGAAAATGGAGTCTGCAAAAATTGAGCAGGCAGACAGTTAAGAACATCAATAATAATTACGATCAATTACGCTTCTACAGCAGCATGACAGTACAACATCACTAATAATTACTATCAATTACACTTCTACAACACTATGACAGTACAACTTCAATAATAATTACTACCAATTACACTTCTACAACAGCATCACAGTACAACATCAATGAGAATTACTATAGATAATATTGGTTTAAGTATGTGTAGACAATTCTGATAAAAACTTGAATTAACTTCAGTGATATCCTGCAGAATAACCTGTCAGTTTCATATTTAGCTCCCAATCATCAGAGAACGCAGTTGTAAAATTAGGGCTTTAAATTAACCAGGATAAGCCACTAGTCCGAGGGTTAATGACAAGTAAATTTGGTTATTCATAGTGATTATCTAATAAAGCTTATTTCTGACATATTCACTGCTCTCCCATATAGTAAGCTCGGGAATTCTTGTACTAACTATGGGAATGTAAAACATTCAACAGCTTATTTGTATGGGTGCCATGAAATTGAGATACTCAGACTCTGTGGTTCAACATTACAGGTAAGCTATTGCATATTTTGAAAGAAATTTGACGGAAACTTGTTGCTATCACAGCCTCCTGTCAAATAAGTTTCAAAATATTTAACAAAATATTTAACAGTTAGAAGACTACTCATTCACGGCCAATTAAAACTGTACATTGCTGTGTTTGGCCCTGCTGAATAGTTTGAAAGGAATTTGATTGAAACAGATGATAGTTGCTTTAATACTATTAAGCAATATCTTTATTTGTCTCCTATTGTATGGGTTAAAATGGGTTCATGTTTTGCAGCTCTACAGCCCAGATAGAAACAATTATATATGATGTAGAAAATCTCCTGCTGAACATTTTGAAACCAATTTGACTAAGGCAGCAACAGCTTCTAGTCAAATTACCTTCAAAATCTTTTTGCCCTAAAGGACTTAAGCACATTTCCAGGCCCTTTAAAAGGCGCTTAAGCCCAGTCAAGCCTTAAGCCCAAAGATCTTATAGTCACTATATTGATTGATTGATGTTTTATAGCTTTGCTGGTGCTGTAACAAGAAATAAATTGTAACATGTCAGTTGTGGGCAGTAATCAAAGTATAACAATGGAAGTAACGCTGCCATGCTTTGAATAATATTAATAGTATCACACACTAACTCTTTAACCCTTCAACACTTGAATTTGTTCAAGAAAATTGAAATTTTCTCATAGAAAATGTTCATTTTCAGACCAAGCCAGTCAATCCAGTGGTAAATTTTCAAGAATAGTCTTCTCTAGGTCTGCAAATAGACATTTCTCAAGACCACTGCAGAAGCCATTTTTAGCTGATATGATGGTGTTAAATGGTTAAGCTCGATACACACGATACAACAGGTTGTATACATCAAGTTGGCCTGTGTGTATTGTCGGGTTCGTACAACTTTGTCATCCAACATTTTATGCGATCAATCTATTGTCCCAATTTAATACACATGATTGACGTAACCATCTCCATTTACGTCTGTCATTTACGTGTCATATGGCAACAAAATGACTGCTCATAGCAAATGTACGTGGATGATCATAGAACTAATGTTACTAATTCTGACTACTAATTCTGACATTTGAATACTTTATGCCGATTTTGGATTTTGGGCAATAACTCTGGACCTGCTGAATATTTTGAATACGGTTTGATTGAAAGTTGTTGCTAGCTTAGCCACCAACAACTTTCGTTCAAATTGTTTTCAAGATATCAAGCATCTTCTGAGTTAAAACACATGGAAAATGGAGTCTGCAAAAATTGAGCAGGCAGACAGTTAAGAACATCAATAATAATTACGATCAATTACGCTTCTACAGCAGCATGACAGTACAACATCACTAATAATTACTATCAATTACACTTCTACAACACTATGACAGTACAACTTCAATAATAATTACTACCAATTACACTTCTACAACAGCATCACAGTACAACATCAATGAGAATTACTATAGATAATATTGGTTTAAGTATGTGTAGACAATTCTGATAAAAACTTGAATTAACTTCAGTGATATCCTGCAGAATAACCTGTCAGTTTCATATTTAGCTCCCAATCATGAGAGAACGCAGTTGTAAAATTAGGGCTTTAAATTAACCAGGATAAGCCACTAGTCCGAGGGTAAATGACAAGTAAATTTGGTTATTCATAGTGATTATCTAATAAAGCTTATTTCTGACATATTCACTGCTCTCCCATATAGTAAGCTCGGGAATTCTTGTACTAACTATGGGAATGTAAAACATTCAACAGCTTATTTGTATGGGTGCCATGAAATTGAGATACTCAGACTCTGTGGTTCAACATTACAGGTAAGCTATTGCATATTTTGAAAGAAATTTGACGGAAACTTGTTGCTATCACAGCCTCCTGTCAAATAAGTTTCAAAATATTTAACAAAATATTTAACAGTTAGAAGACTACTCATTCACGGCCAATTAAAACTGTACATTGCCGAGTTTGGCCCTGCTGAATAGTTTGAAAGGAATTTGATTGAAACAGATGATAGTTGCTTTAATACTATTAAGCAATATCTTTATTTGTCTCCTATTGTATGGGTTAAAATGGGTTCATGTTTTGCAGCTCTAGAGCCCAGATAGAAACAATTATATATGATGTAGAAAATCTCCTGCTGAACATTTTGAAACCAATTTGACTAAGGCAGCAACAGCTTCTAGTCAAATTACCTTCAAAATCTTTTTGCCCTAAAGGGCTTAAGCACATTTCCAGGCCCTTTAAAAGGCGCTTAAGCCCAGTCAAGCCTTAAGCCCAAAGATCTTATAGTCACACTATATTGATTGATTGATGTTTTATAGCTTTGCTGGTGCTGTAACAAGAAATAAATTGTAACATGTCAGTTGTGGGCAGTAATCAAAGTATAACAATGGAAGTAATGCTGCCATGCTTTGAATAATATTAATAGTATCACACACTAACACTTTAACCCTCTTGAACACTTGAATTTGTTCAAGAAAATTGAAATTTTCTCATAGAAAATGTTCATTTTCAGACCAAGTGAAGACTACCTTTGAAAATTTACCACTGGAATAACTGGCTCGGTTATCAAGCCAGTCATTCCAGTGGTAAATTTTCAAGAATAGTCTTCTCTAGGTCTGCAAATAGACATTTCTCAAGACCACTGCAGAAGCCGTTTTTAGCTGATATGATGGTGTTATACACGCGATACAACAGGTTGTATACATCAAGTTGGCCTGTGTATCGGGTTCGTACAACTTTGTCATCCAACATTTTATGCGATCAATCTATTGTCCCAATTTAATACACATGATTGACGTAACCATCTCCATTTACGTCCATAATTTACGTGTCATATGGCAACAAAATGACGGCTCATAGCAAATGTACATGGATGATCATAGAACTAATGTTACTAATTCTGACTACTAATTCTGACATTTGAATATTTTATGCTGATTTTGGATTTTGGGCAATAACTCTGGACCTGCTGAATATTTTGAATACGGTTTGATTGAAAGTTGTTGGTAGCTTAGTCACCAACAACTTTCGTTCAAATTGTTTTCAAAATATCAAGCATATTCCGAGTTAAAACACATGGAAAATGGAGTCTGCAAAAATTGAGCAGGCAGACAGTTAAGAACATGCATGGCATCAATAATAATTACTATCAATTACACTTCTACAGCAGCATGACAGTACAACATCACTAATAATTACTATCAATTACACTTCTACAACACTGACAGTACAACTTCAATAATAATTACTATCAATTACACTTCTACAACAGCTTGACAGTACAACATCAATGAGAATTACTATAGATAATATTTGTTTAAGTATGTGTAGACAATTCCGATAAAAACTTGAATTACCTTCAGTGATATCCTGCAGAATAACCTGTCAGTTTCATATTTAGCTCCCAATCATCAGAGAATGCAGTTGTAAAATTAGGGCTTTAAATTAACCAGGATAAGCCACTAGTCCGAGGGTTAATGACCAGTAAATTTGGTTATTCATAGTGATTATCTAATAAAGCCTATTTCTGACAGATTCACTGCTCTCCCATATAGTAAGCTCGGGAATTCTTGTACTAACTATGGGAATGTAAAACATTCAACAGCTTATTTGTATGGTTGCCATGAAATTGAGATACTCAGACTCTGGGGTTCAACATTACAGGTAAGCTATTGCATATTTTGAAAGAAATTTGACAGAAACTTGTTGCTATCACAGCCTCCTGTCAAATAAGTTTCAAAATATTTAACAAAATATTTAACAACTTATCTGTAACGTTGAACCATAGAGTACCAGTATCTCAATTTCAAGGCAACCATACAGGTAAGCTGTTTAATAGATTGAAAGAAATTCCGCAAGAACATGTGAAAGGCTTAAGCCCTGACATAAGTTTAACATAATCAAGCAATATCTGCACTTTTACTATGTCCCACAATGAAGTATTATTGGATACAAGATTTATGTATAAATGATCAGTGTCCTCAAAGAAATCAAAGACGGCATATAGTATAAACATAAGCTTATTTTATATTAGGGATGGGATTGCATCTATGGTGGTGTAGAGGCGTGAGACACAGGTGTTCATCATCGGAAGATGATCGTCATCCACTGCCTGGAGAGTACTAGGCATAGGCTGGAATATTTCCTCACTAACTGACAGTTCTGATGATGATGGCCAAAGATATACCTGTCAATGAAATAAACAATAGATTTTTTTATCTCCAGAATTTTTATAATACATTGATTAAATTGAACCCAAATGGCATAATCGACGTATTGGACAAATGAAGCACTCAAGTTTCCATGTCGTGTATTTCTCTATTTGTATGAAATATGTGATTCAGAATGAAGACATTTCTTTACTATACCATCTATAAGATATCTAAGGGACTTCTGAACAGGCCCACCCATGTCATTGTAGGACAAGAGTTCATCACTTCCATTGACCACTGAAGTAATAACACCCCCCCCCCACCACCACCCTCGATTATTGGATCTGGCCTAATTAATGCATGTGATGAGAGATCTCCTCATATGTTTCAAATGACATCGCAATTCAAAGATGCCACTTGCTTAGCGACATTGCATTAAATACAATATATATATCTTGGGGAAAGTTCAGATTTATTTCATTTCATCACATGTAGTGCTTTGGTGTGAATATTCACCTTTAATACATTCCATTTCTGATTTATAGATCTGTTTTTTCTGCTAGTGAATAAATATGTTATCCACTACAATTGTTTAATCCATTGACCAATGAAGTCCCAGGTAAGCGGCTGAATAGTTTGAAACTAATTCGACAAGAACTTGTTGCTACCGTCCCAGTCAAATTAGTTTCAAAACATTCAACATAATATGTATTAATCTGATAGCGACTTTTCCAATTCGGCTTATGTGTAAATGGTCAACCCAGAATCAGCCCTAAGATATCTGCTATTTCACAGTATCTGTAGTGGTCTTGAGGAATGTCAATTTGCAGGACAAGAGAAGGGTATATTTGAAAATTTACCAGTGGCATGTCACTGTCTCGATCACCACTCCAGTCATTCTGGTGCTTAGTTTTCAAAAAATAGTCTTCAAATGGTCAGTAAATGGGCACCGTTATGGCTTTGCAGAGGTAAATCAAAAGATTCAGTTTCAAGTTTCTTGAAAAATCTTGACCATTAAAGAGTTGAGATAAATAGCATTTTAAGGCGCTGTTGATACGAGGTGTTAAAAGGAATCAGCCATATTAGGTGAGTTTTCAGAAATACATTATCCACCTCACATATAAGCTGCTTATTTTTAAATCGCATGGGTTATTTCCATTGGTGCATGTGAGCAGTGAACCAGAATATCTAAATATATTAATTCATTTTAAATAAGAAATATCATGTTGAATATTGTGAACCTATTTTGACTATTCTCGCTATATACCTGTTAATTTTGTTGAAGCTGCGTGTCGAGGTGCATGATCAAGATATGAAGATGATGAATTCTCCAAACATTTTTCTCACAAGAGGCGATGATATACGAGTGAGACGCATCCCTCGATGTCATTGCTACGAGATGAAGATGGCGAGGATCTCAGATACGGGTGTTGTCTGCACATTCCAATAACTATAAACAAGGTGACTAGTGAGATCTGAAACACATGCTTATAGAAATACTGTTAAAATGGTATTTTAATGACGTATGACGGTTGTTTCGTATGACGGTTGTTCTTGTCAAAGTACTATAAGTAGACTGTCATCAAACAAAACGCTAAAATTTGATTGCAGAAATCATAGCAAATATACTGTTCCCGTTATTACAACATTGATTTTCTCACAGAACTGACAAGTTCATCACGAGACACTGTGGACCATGTGGACACGCCATCTCTCCTGTCAAACCGACCCATTATGAAGTTTTATACACTACGCTGACTGTCTCTGCTTTATGTTGTTCATGAGACAGCATTGCGAGATACACACTAAAAAAAATTGTCACATTGTTCTGGCACTGACATGTCCATCTTTCTTAAAAATGCCATTGGCAAATAATAGCTTACATTCAAAGGGCTTTCCTATTCAGTAGAATGACATATATGTACATGATTATTACAAGAGTTAGACAGAGATTGGGATAATTCTTGCTAGAGCAGGTGTAGCTTGGAGGTGTGAAATTTTGCATTGACTAGAGAAGGCGAACAGTTAGAAGACTACTCATTCACGGCCAATTAAAACTGTACATTGCTGTGTTTGGCCCTGCTGAATAGTTTGAAAGGAATTTGATTGAAACAGATGATAGTTGCTTTAAAACTATTAAGCAATATCTGTATTTGTCTCCTATTGTATGGGTTAAAATGGGTTCATATTTTGCAGCTCTACAGCCCAGATACAAACAATTATATATCATGTAGAAAATCTCCTGCTGAACATTTTGAAACCAATTTGACTAAGGTAGCAACAGCTTCTAGTCAAATTACCTTCAAAATCTTTTTGCCCTAAAGGGCTTAAGCACATTACCAGGCCCTTTAAAAGGTGCTTAAGCCCAGTCAAGCCTTAAGCCCAAAGATCATATAGTCACTATATTGATTGATTGATGTTTTATCGCGTTGCTGGTGCTGTAACAAGAAATAAATTGTAACATGTCAGTTGTGGGCAGTAATCAAAGTATAACAATGGAAGTAACGCTGCCATGCTTTGAATAATATTAATAGTATCACACACTAACTCTTTAACCCTTTAACACTTGAATTTGTTCAAGAAAATTGAAATTTTCTCATAGAAAATGTTCATTTTCAGACCAAGCCAGTCATTCCAGTGGTAAATTTTCAAGAATAGTCTTCTCTAGGTCTGCAAATAGACATTTCTCAAGACCACTGCAGAAGCCATTTTTAGCTGATATGATGGTGTTAAATGGTTAAGCTCGATACACACGATACAACAGGTTGTATACATCAAGTTGGCCTGTGTGTATCGGGTTCGTACAACTTTGTCATCCAACATTTTATGCGATCAATCTATTGTCCCAATTTAATACACATGATTTACGTAACCATCTCCTGTCATTTACGTGTCATATGGCAACAAAATGACTGCTCATAGCAAATGTACGTGGATGATCATAGAACTAATGTTACTAATTCTGACTACTAATTCTGACATTTGAATACTTTATGCCGATTTTGGGCAATAACTCTGGACCTGCTGAATATTTTGAATACGGTTTGATTGAAAGTTGTTGCTAGCTTAGCCACCAACAACTTTCATTCAAATTGTTTTCAAGATATCAAGCATCTTCTGAGTTAAAACACATGGAAAATGGAGTCTGCAAAAATTGAGCAGGCAGACAGTTAAGAACATCAATAATAATTACGATCAATTACGCTTCTACAGCAGCATGACAGTACAACATCACTAATAATTACTATCAATTACACTTCTACAACACTATGACAGTACAACTTCAATAATAATTACTACCAATTACACTTCTACAACAGCACAATATCAATGAGAATTACTATAGATAATATTGGTTTAAGTATGTGTAGACAATTCTGATAAAAACTTGAATTAACTTCAGTGATATCCTGCAGAATAACCTGTCAGTTTCATATTTAGCTCCCAATCATCAGAGAACGCAGTTGTAAAATTAGGGCTTTAAATTAACCAGGATAAGCCACTAGTCCGAGGGTTAATGACAAGTAAATTTGGTTATTCATAGTGATTATCTAATAAAGCTTATTTCTGACATATTCACTGCTCTCCCATATAGTAAGCTCGGGAATTCTTGCACTAACTATGGGAATGTAAAACATTCAACAGCTTATTTGTATGGGTGCCATGAAATTGAGATACTCAGACTCTGTGGTTCAACATTACAGGTAAGCTATTGCATATTTTGAAAGAAATTTGACAGAAACTTGTTGCTATCACAGCCTCCTGTCAAATAAGTTTCAAAATATTTAACAAAATATTTAACAACTTATCTGTAACGTTGAACCCTAGAGTACCAGTATCTCAATTTCAAGGCAACCATACAGGTAAGCTGTTTAATAGATTGAAAGAAATTCTGCAAGAACATGTGAAAGGCTTAAGCCCTGACATAAGTTTAACATAATCAAGCAATATTTGCACTTTTACTATGTCCCACAATGAAGTATTATTGTATACAAGATTTATGTATAAATGATCAGTGTCCTCAAAGAAATCAAAGACTGTATATAGTATAAACATAAGCTTGTTTTATATTAGAGATGGGATTGCATCTATGGCGCTGTAGAGGCGTGAGACACAGGTGTTCATCATCGGAAGATGATCGTCATCCACTGCCTGGAGAGTACTAGGCATAGGCTGGAATATTTCCTCACTAACTGACAGTTCTGATGATGATGGCCAAAGATATACCTGTCAATGAAATAAACAATAGATTTTTTTATCTCCAGAATTTTTACAATACATTGATTAAATTGAACCCAAATGGCATAATCGACGTATTGGACAAATGAAGCACTCAAGTTTCCATGTCGTGTATTTCTCTATTTGTATGAAATGTGTGATTCAGAATGAAGACATTTCTTTACTATACCATCTATAAGATATCTAAGGGACTTCTGAACAGGCCCACCCATGTCATTGTAGGACAAGAGTTCATCACTTCCATTGACCATTGAAGTAAACCCCCCATTATTGGATCTGGCCTAATTAATGGATGCGATGATAGATCTACTCATATGTTTCAAATGACATCACAATTCAAAGATGCCCCTTGATTAGTGACTTTGTATTAAGTACAACACTGGCTACAGTTGTCATTTATGCAATGAAAATAAAACTATTTTACGAAATAATTAAAGGTGCATATTCACAACAGAATGCTATAAATAAAATTATTTTAATTGTATACATTTAGAAGCTTAAATTCTATATCTCAATGTAATGAAACGAAATAAATCTTAACAAGATGATTTCAATCAGTATAAATTAATATAATCTTTTAATTGTGAAGTTATATAGCGGAATGCACACATTTATTTCGTTTCATTACATGTAGGTACACAGTTTAAGCCTCTAAAAGTATACAATTTTAACAATTGTATTTTCAAGTGCTTTCGTATGAATAGGCACCTTTAATACATTCCATTTCTGATTTACAGATCTGTTTTTCTGCTAGTTAATAAATATGTTATCCACTACAATTGTTTAATCCATTGACCAATGAAGTCCCAGGCAAGCTGCTGAATAGTTTGAAACTAATTCGACAAGAGCTTGTTGCTACCGTCCCAGTCAAATTAGTTTCAAAACATTCAAAATAATATGTATTAACCTGATAGCGACTTTTCCAATTCGACTTATGTTTAAATGGTCAACCCAGAATCAGCCCTAAGATATCTGCTCTTTCACAGTATCTGTAGTGGTCTTGAGGAATGTCAATTTGCAGGCCAAGAGAAGGGTATATTTGAAAATTTACCAGTGGCATGTCACTGTCTCGATCACCACTCCAGTCATTCCAGTGCTTAGTTTTCAAAAAATAGTCTTCAAATGGTCAGTAAATGGGCAGGCACCGTTGTGGCTTTTGCAGACGTAAATTAAAAGATTCACTTTCAATTTTCTTGAAAAATCTTGACCATTAAAGGGTTAATTGAGATAAACAGCATTTTAAGGCGCTGTTGATACGAGATGTTAAAGGAATCAGCCATATTAGGTGAGTTTTCAGAAATACATTATCCACCTCACATATAAGCTGCTTATTTTTAAATCGCATGGGTTATTTCCATTGGTGCATGTGAGCAGTGAGCCAGAAAATCTAAATATATCAAATCATTTTCAATAAGAAATATCATGTTGAATATTTTGAAACTATTTTGACTATTCTCGCTATATACCTGTTAATTTTGTCGAAGCTGCATGTCGAGGTGCATGATCAAGATATGAAGATGATGAATTCTCCAAACATTTTTCTCACACGAGGCGACGATATACGAGTGAGACGCATCCCTCGATGTCATTGCTACGAGATGAAGATCTCAGATACGGGTGTTGTCTGCACATTCCAATAACTATAAACAAGGTGACTAGTTTCGTATGACGGTTGTTCTTGTCAAAGTACTATAAGTAGACTGCCATCAAATGAAACGCTAAAATTTGATTGCAGAAATCATAGCAAATATACTGTTTCCGTTATTACAACATTGATTTTCTCACAGAGACACTGTGGACCATGTGGACACGCCATCTCTCCTGTCAAACCGACCAATTATGAAGTTTTATACACTACGCTGACTGGCTCTGCTTTATGTTGTTCATGATACCTAACTTTCCCGTCAACACAGCATTGCGAGATAAACACTAAAAAAAGTTGTCACATTGTTCTGGCACCGACATGTCCATCTTTCTTAAAAATGCCATTAGCAAATAATAGCCTACATTAAAAGGGCTTTCCTATTCAGTAGAATGACATATGTGCATGATTATTACAAGAGTTAGACAGAGATTGGGATAATTCTTGCTAGAGCAGGTGTAGCTTGGAGGTGTGAAATTTCGCATTGACTAGAGAAGGCGAACAGTTAGAAGACTACTCATTCACGGCCAATTAAAACTGTACATTGCTGAGTTTGGCCCTGCTGAATAGTTTGAAAGGAATTTGATTGAAACAGATGATAGTTGCTTTAATACTATTAAGCAATATCTTTATTTGTCTCCTATTGTATGGGTTAAAATGGGTTCATGTTTTGCAGCTCTACAGCCCAGATAGAAACAATTATATATGATGTAGAAAATCTCCTGCTGAACATTTTGAAACCAATTTGACTAAGGCAGCAACAGCTTCTAGTCAAATTACCTTCAAAATCTTTTTGCCCTAAAGGACTTAAGCACATTTCCAGGCCCTTTAAAAGGCGCTTAAGCCCAGTCAAGCCTTAAGCCCAAAGATCTTATAGTCACTATATTGATTGATTGATGTTTTATAGCTTTGCTGGTGCTGTAACAAGAAATAAATTGTAACATGTCAGTTGTGGGCAGTAATCAAAGTATAACAATGGAAGTAACGCTGCCATGCTTTGAATAATATTAATAGTATCACACACTAACTCTTTAACCCTTTAACACTTGAATTTGTTCTAGAAAATCGAAATTTTCTCATAGAAAATGTTCATTTTCAGACCAAGCCAGTCAATCCAGTGGTAAATTTTCAAGAATAGTCTTCTCTAGGTCTGCAAATAGACATTTCTCAAGACCACTGCAGAAGCCATTTTTAGCTGATATGATGGTGTTAAATGGTTAAGCTCGATACACACGATACAACAGGTTGTATACATCAAGTTGGCCTGTGTGTATTGTCGGGTTCGTACAACTTTGTCATCCAACATTTTATGCGATCAATCTATTGTCCCAATTTAATACACATGATTGACGTAACCATCTCCATTTACGTCTGTCATTTACGTGTCATATGGCAACAAAATGACTGCTCATAGCAAATGTACGTGGATGATCATAGAACTAATGTTACTAATTCTGACTACTAATTCTGACATTTGAATACTTTATGTCGATTTTGGATTTTGGGCAATAACTCTGGACCTGCTGAATATTTTGAATACGGTTTGATTGAAAGTTGTTGCTAGCTTAGCCACCAACAACTTTCGTTCAAATTGTTTTCAAGATATCAAGCATCTTCTGAGTTAAAACACATGGAAAATGGAGTCTGCAAAAATTGAGCAGGCAGACAGTTAAGAACATCAATAATAATTACGATCAATTACGCTTCTACAGCAGCATGACAGTACAACATCACTAATAATTACTATCAATTACACTTCTACAACACTATGACAGTACAACTTCAATAATAATTACTACCAATTACACTTCTACAACAGCATGACAGTACAACATCAATGAGAATTACTATAGATAATATTGGTTTAAGTATGTGTAGACAATTCTGATAAAAACTTGAATTAACTTCAGTGATATCCTGCAGAATAACCTGTCAGTTTCATATTTAGCTCCCAATCATCAGAGAACGCAGTTGTAAAATTAGGGCTTTAAATTAACCAGGATAAGCCACTAGTCCGACGGTAAATGACAAGTAAATTTGGTTATTCATAGTGATTATCTAATAAAGCTTATTTCTGACATATTCACTGCTCTCCCATATAGTAAGCTCGGGAATTCTTGTACTAACTATGGGAATGTAAAATATTCAACAGCTTATTTGTATGGCTGCCATGAAATTGAGATACTCAGACTCTGTGGTTCAACATTACAGGTAAGCTATTGCATATTTTGAAAGAAATTTGACGGAAACTTGTTGCTATCACAGCCTCCTGTCAAATAAGTTTCAACATATTTAACAAAATATTTAACAGTTAGAAGACTACTCATTCACGGCCAATTAAAACTGTACATTGCTTTGTTTGGCTCTGCTGAATAGTTTGAAAGGAATTTGATTGAAACAGATGATAGTTGCTTTAATACTATTAAGCAATATCTTTATTTGTCTCCTATTGTATGGGTTAAAATGGGTTCATGTTTTGCAGCTCTACAGCCCAGATAGAAACAATTATATATGATGTAGAAAATCTCCTGCTGAACATTTTGAAACCAATTTGACTAAGGCAGCAACAGCTTCTAGTCAAATTACCTTCAAAATCTTTTTGCCCTAAAGGACTTAAGCACATTTCCAGGCCCTTTAAAAGGCGCTTAAGCCCAGTCAAGCCGTAAGCCCAAAGATCTTATAGTCACTATATTGATTGATTGATGTTTTATAGCTTTGCTGGTGCTGTAACAAGAAATAAATTGTAACATGTCAGTTGTGGGCAGTAATCAAAGTATAACAATGGAAGTAACGCTGCCATGCTTTGAATAATATTAATAGTATCACACACTAACTCTTTAACCCTTTAACACTTGAATTTGTTCAAGAAAATTGAAATTTTCTCATAGAAAACGTTCATTTTCAAACCAAGCCAGTCATTCCAGTGGTAAATTTTCAAGAATAGTCTTCTCCATGTCTGCAAATAGACATTTCTCAAGACCACTGCAGAAGCCATTTTTAGCTGATATGATGGTGTTAAATGGTTAAGCTCGATACAACAGGTTGTATACATCAAGTTGGCCTGTGTGTATCGGGTTCGTACAACTTTGTCATCCAACATTTTATGCGATCAATCTATTGTCCCAATTTAATACACATGATTTACGTAACCATCTCCATTTACGTCTGTCATTTACGTGTCATATGGCAACAAAATGACTGCTCATAGCAAATGTACGTGGATGATCATAGAACTAATGTTACTAATTCTGACTACTAATTCTGACATTTGAATACTTTATGCCGATTTTGGATTTTGGGCAATAACTCTGGACCTGCTGAATATTTTGAATACGGTTTGATTGAAAGTTGTTGCTAGCTTAGCCACCAACAACTTTCGTTCAAATTGTTTTCAAGATATCAAGCATCTTCTGAGTTAAAACACATGGAAAATGGAGTCTGCAAAAATTGAGCAGGCAGACAGTTAAGAACATGCATGGCATCAATAATAATTACGATCAATTATGCTTCTACAGCAGCATGACAGTACAACATCACTAATAATTACTATCAATTACACTTCTACAACAGCATGACAGTACAACATCAATGAGAATTACTATAGACAATATTGGTTTAAGTATGTGTAGACAATTCTGATAAAAACTTGAATTACCTTCAGTGATATCCTGCAGAATAACCTGTCAGTTTCATATTTAGCTCCCAATCATCAGAGAACGCAGTTGTAAAATTAGGGCTTTAAATTAACCAGGATAAGTCACTAGTCCGAGGGTTAATGACCAGCAAATTTGGTTATTCATAGTGATTATCTAATAAAGCTTATTTCTGACAGATTCACTGCTCTCCCATATAGTAAGCTCGGGAATTCTTGTACTAACTATGGGAATGTAAAACATTCAACAGCTTATTTGTATGGGTGCCATGAAATTGAGATACTCAGACTCTGTGGTTCAACATTACAGGTAAGCTATTGCATATTTTGAAAGAAATTTGACAGAAACTTGTTGCTATCACAGCCTCCTGTCAAATAAGTTTCAAAATATTTAACAAAATATTTAACAACTTATCTGTAACGTTGAACCCTAGAGTACCAGTATCTCAATTTCAAGGCAAACATACAGGTAAGCTGTCTCATAGATTGAAAGAAATTCCGCAAGAACATGTGAAAGGCTTAAGCCCTGCCATAAGTTTAACATAATCAAGCAATATTTGCACTTTTACTATGTCCCACAATGAAGTATTATTGTATACAAGATTTATGTATAAATGATCAAAGTGTCCTCAAAGAAATCAAAGACTGTATATAGTATAAACATAAGCTTGTTTTATATTAGAGATGGGATTGCATCTATGGTGCTGTAGAGGCATGAGACACAGGTGTTCATCATCGGAAGATGATCATCGTCCACTGTCTGGCGAGTACTAGGCATAGGCTGGATTATTTCCTCACTAACTGACAGTTCTGATGATGATGGCCAAAGATATACCTGTCAATGAAATAAACAATAGATTTTTTTATCTCCAGAATTTTTATAATACATTGATTAAATTGAACCCAAATGGCGTATTGGACAAATGAAACACTCAAGTTTCCATGTCATGTATTTCTCTATTTGTATGAAATGTGTGATTCCGAATGAAGACATTTCTTTACTATACCATCTATAAGATATCTAAGGGACTTCTGAACAGGCCAACCCATGTCATTGTAGGACAAGAGCTCATCACTTCCATTGACCACTGAAGTAAACCCCCCATTATTGGATCTGGCCTAATTAATGGATGTGATGAGAGATCTACTCATATGTTTCAAATGACATCACAATTCAAAGATGCCCCTTGATTAGTGACTTAGCATTAAGTACAACACTGACTAGAGTTGTCATTTATGTTATGAAAATAAAACTATTTTACGAAGTAATTAACGGTGCATATTCACAACAGAATGCTATAAATAAAATTATTTAAATTGTATACATTTAGAAGCTTAAATTCTATATCTCAATGTAATGAAACGAAATAAATCTTAACAAGATGATTTTAATCAGTATAAATTAATAATTTTTTAATTGTGAAGTTAATATAGCGGACTGCTCACATTTATTTTGTTTCATTACATGTAGGCACACAGTTTAAGCCTCTAAAAGTATATAATTTTAACAATTGTATTTTCAAGTGCTTTGGTGTGAATATTCACCTTTAATACATTCCATTCCTGATTTATAGCTCTGTATTTCCACTACAATTGTTTAATCCATTGAACAATGAAGTCCCAGGTAAGCTGCTGAATATTTTGAAACTAATTCGACAAGAACTTGTTGCTACCGTCCCAGTCAAATTAGTTTCAAAACATTCAACATAATATGTATTAACCTGATAGCGACTTTTCCAATTCGACTTATGTTTAAATGGTCAACCCAGAATCAGCCCTAAGATATCTGCTCTTTCACAGTATCTGTAGTGGTCTTGAGGAATGTCAATTTGCAGGCCAAGAGAAGGGTATATTTGAAAATTTACCAGTGGCATGTCACTGTCTCGATCACCACTCCAGTCATTCCAGTGCTTAGTTTTCAAAAAATAGTCTTCAAATGGTCAGTAAATGGGCACAGTTATGGCTTTTGCAGAGGTAAATTAAAAGATTCAGTTTCAATTTTCTTGAAAAATCTTGACCATTAAAGGGTTGAGATAAATAGCATTTTAAGGCGCTGTTGATACGAGATGTTAAAGGAATCAGCCATATTAGGCGAGTTTTCAGAAATACATTATCCACCTCACATATAAGCTGCTTATTTTTAAATCGCATGGGTTATTTCCATTGGTGCATGTGAGCAGTGAACCAGAATATCTAAATATATTAATTCATTTTCAATAAGAAATATTATGTTGAATATTTTGAAACTATTTTGACTATTCTCGCTATATACCTGTTAATTTTGTCGAAGCTGTGTGTCGAGGTGCATGATCAAGATATGAAGATGATGAATTCTCCAAACATTTTTCTCACACGAGGCGACGATATATGAGTGAGACACATCCCTCGAGGTCATTGCTACGAGATGAAGATGGTGAAGATCTCAGATACAGGTGTTGTCTGCACATTCCAATAACTGTAAACAAGGTGACTAGCGAGATCTGAAACACATGCTTATAGAAATACTGTTAATATGGTATTTTAATGACGTATGATGGGTGGTCTTGTCAAAGTACTATAAGTTAACAGTCATCAAACGAAAACACTAAAATTGAATTGCTGAAATCATAGCAAATATACTGTTCCCATTACTACAACATTCATTTTCTCACAGACAACTGTGACAAGTTCATCTACAAGTTCATCACGAGACACTCTGGACCATGTGGACACATCATCTTTCCCATCAACACCGACCCATTATGAAGTTTTACACACTACGCTGACTGTCTCTGCTTTATGTTGCTCATGAGACCTAACTATCCCGTCAACACAGCATTGCGAGATAAACACTAAAAAAAGTTGTTATATTGTTCTGGCACTGACATGTCCATCCTTCTTAAAAATGATATTAACAAATAGCTTACATTAAAAGGGCTTTCCTATTCAGTAGAATGACATACATGTGCATGATTATTACAAGAGTTAGACAGAGATTTGGATAATTCTTGATAGAGCAGTGGTAGCTCGGAGATGTGAAATGTCGTATTGACTAGATAACATGAACAGTTAGAAGACTACTCATTCAAGGCCAATTAAAACTGTACATTGCTCTGTTTGGCTCTGCTAATAATTTGAAAGGAATTTGATTGAAACAGATGTAAGTTGATATAAAACTATTAAGCAATGTCTGTATTTGTCTCCTTTGATCTTTCCGAGAGATCCAATGCGTAATCAATTATATGATCAAAGTGGATATGGGTTAAAATGGGTTTATGTTTTGCTGCTCTACAGCCCAGATACAAACAATTATATATGATGTAGAAAATCTCCTGCTGAACATTTTGAAATTAATTTGACTAAGGTAGCAACAGCTTCTAGTCAAATTACCTTCAAAATCTTTTTGGACTAAAGGGCTTAAGCATATTTACAGGCACTTTAATAGGGGCTTAAGCCCAGTCAAGCCTTAAACCCAAAGACCTTATATATACCTATTGATGGATTGAAGTTTTATAGCTTAGCTTGTGCTAGAACAAGAAATAAATTGTAACATGTCAGTTGTGGGCAGTAATCAAAGTATGACAATGGAAGTAACGCTTTGAATAATATTAATAGTATCACACACTAACTCCTTAACCCTTTAACCCTTGAATTTGTTCAAGAAAATTTGAATTTTCTCATAAAAACTACATTTGCAGACCAGAAGACGATCTTTGAAAATTTACAAATGGAAAGACAGTCTTGCTTATCAAACCCATCATTCTGGTGGTAAATTTTCATAAATAGTCTTCTCTTCGTCTGCAAAAGGCCATTTCTCAAGACAATGGCAGAAGCCATTTTTGGCTGTTATGAGTGCTAAAGCGTTAGAGATGGGATTGCATCTAAGGTGCTGTAGGGGAGCGAGACACAGGATGATCGTCGTCTACTGCCTGGAGAGTACTAGGCATAGGCTGGAATATTTCCTCAGTAACTGACGGTTCTGATATACCTGTCAATGAAATAAACAATAGATTTTAATAGGCTTAAGTTCTACCATAAGTTTAACATAATCGAGCAATATTTGCACTTTTACTATGTCCCACAATGAAGTATTATTGTACACAAGTTTTATGTATAATTGATCAAAGTGTCCTCAAAGAAAACAAAGACGGCATATAGTATAAACATAAGCTTGTTTTATATTAGAGATGGGATTGCATCTATGGTGCTGTAGAGGCGCGAGACACAGGTGTTCATCATCAGAAGATGATCGTCGTCCACTGTCTGGAGAGTACTAGGCATAGGCTGGAATATTTCCTCACTAACTGACAGTTCTGATGATGATCGCCATAGATATACCTGTCAATGAAATAAACAATAGATTTTTTTATCTCCAGAATTTTTATAATACATTGATTACATTGAACCCAAATGGCATAATCGACGTACTGGACAAATGAAACACTCAAGTTTCCATGTCATGTATTTCTCTATTTGTATGAAATGTGTGATTCCGAATGAAGACATTTCTTTACTATACCATCTATAAGATATCTAAGGGACTTCTGAACAGGCCCACACATGTCATTGGAGGGCAAGAGTTCATCACTTCCATTGACCACTGAAGTAAACCCCCCATTATTGGATCTGGCCTAATTAATGGATGTGATCAGAGATCTACTCATATGTTTCAAATGACATCACAATTCAAAGATGCCACTTGATTAGTGACTTGGCAATAAATACAATATATATATATATAGGGGCAAGTTCAGATTTATTTCATTTCATTACATGTAGGCACACAGTTTAAGCCTCTAAAAGTATACAAATTGTAACATGTCAGTTGTGGGCAGTAATCAAAGTATGATAATGGAAGTAACGCTGCCATGCTTTGAATAATATTACTAGTATCACACACTAACTCCATAACCCTTTAACCCTTGAATTTGTTCAAGAAAAAAATTTTCTCATAAAAACTAAATTTGCAGACCAGAAGACGATTTTTGAAAATTTACAACTTGAAAGACAGTCTCGCTTATCAAGCCCATAATTCTGGTGGTGAATTTTCATAAATCGTCTTCTCTTGGTCTGCAAAAGGACAATACTCAAGACAATGGCAGAAGCCATTTTTGGCTGTTATGAGTGCTAAAGGTTTAGAGATGGGATTGCATATATGGTGCTGTAGAGGCACGAGACACAGGTGTTCATCATCAGAAGATGATCATCATCCACTGTCTGGAGAGTACTAGGCATAGGCTGGAATATTTCCTCACTAACTGACAGTTCTGATGATGGTGGCCAAAGATATACCTGTCAATGAAATAAACAATAGCTTTTTTATCTCCAGAATTTTTATAATACATTGATTACATTGAACCCAAATGGCATAATCGACGTATTGGACAAAATGAAACGCTGAAGTAAACCCCCCCCCCACCCCCCACCCTTTATTGGATCAGGCCTAATTAATAATGGATGTGTTGTGAAATCTACTCATATACTTCATATGACATCACAATTCAAAGATGCCCTTGTTTAGTGACATTGAATTAAATACAACACTGAATACAGTTGTCATTTATGTAATGAAAATGACACTATTTTACAAAATAATTAATACTTTCAATTCCAGATTTATTGAGAAAATTATATTTGAAAATTTACTATTGGGATAACTGGTTCGATAACATGCTCAGTCATTCCAGTGGTTAGTTTTCAAATATTTCACATGGTCAGCAAATAGGCACCGATTAAATAAGCAGGAATCAAGTCAAACAGATTGATCGTGTACCTTCTTCCCCGAAAACAGAAATTTTCAAGGAATTCTGAAGATATTTAAATTTTGAAAGAATTGGATGTTGAGAAAGCTAAAGGGTCTTGAATATTGACATACCACATTTATCATCAAAGGCCATGCAGCTGATATGTCTCGAGGTTACGCGTTCCCTTTCACAAGAGATGGAACTCATGATGATACCGCATACAAATTTCAATAAAAAAAATATATATATATATATATATATATATATATATATATATATATATATATATTCATGATATCAGGGAATACATATTTTGAACTTGATTTATGACTAAAACTGGTCAATTCCACTCCTGAAACCAGCATACTGAATGTGTGTTCATATTAGTGAATAAGTACAGATGGAATCAAATATATATGCACACATTGTGTATCATAGATTGTGTACACACCCTCTGATGCTGAAACCAGCATACTGAATGTGTGTTCATATTAGTGAATAACCTAGTAAGTAGAGGCGCTCACTTGTACTTCATAATAATTAACCACTCAAACTCTTTGTATAGTATAGTATAGTTTTTATACCCACCCTCTGATGCATTGCGCTTAAAACAGAACTTTATGCATTTGTAGCCACATCAGTGAAGAACGAATAGGTGCCAAAATAAAACAAGGAGAAATTGAGTGTTCCTGTCAACTAATAAATGGAAGGTTGGTCAAATTGATTTTTGAAGAAAGCTAAATTATCACCTCCAAGATAAGAAATGTTACACAGGAATATACTATGCTATTAAGAATAGTTCCATTAATCTATCATCTAAAAATACATAGGAAGCATGGTAGTAATAATAATATCAGTAAATAATAGTAATAACTAATAATAAATATACCATGGTAACGAGTGTAACAATAACATAAGCAATACCAATTAATTGATGGAATATAATACTCATGATTTTAACAGTAAACAACAGCACCAGCAATATGAAATCATTCACCTGGAACATTGGCTAGTGAGATTTTTGTATATCAAGCTTTTATATGATTTTATATGATTTCGGAAAACCCACGATGGCTACCGGAACTAGAAACACCTACAAATAGTAACTTAAAGAAATTGGCAAGAACAGAGAAACCTGTTTTTAAAAACACAAATGGTAGGTGGAAAATAGCGCAAAATCCAAGATGACTGCCAATCAAATTGACCAATCGGCTTCAATTGAACAACCCGATCCATGAATCAGATTCAAGTGTGTGAAGTCGCATCTTACGCAAACAAAATTTTTAGCAGTTTCACTGTTAGACTCCGTTAACAAACAAAAGCTCGAAGGTCAAATGGTCTGCCAAAATGCTGAAATCTGATTGGTCGATGGTGGCCATGTTTTTTACACTGAAGCATTCCACCAATCAAGTTCCCTTAAACAATCTTGAATCATCTCTTGCCTCTGATGATATTTCATGACTTTTGAATCAATCCCCAAGTGGTTTCGGAGAACATTTTTAAAGAAGTTTCTAAAGATCGGCCAAAATATAAGATGGCCACCGCACAAAGTGGCTGAGAAACCATTTGAAATTTCCTATTGCTTTAGCATGGGAGTTTCTTGCAGGAAAAAGATCCAAGATGGCTGCCAAATGGTTTATCCTACAGTTTTGAAAGTGGAAATTTGAAATCAGCATATCCAAAAACCTATATAAGACCCATTTTGGAAAAAAATCTGATATGGCCACCAAACATGCTACATTTTGATTAAACCTTGGCGGCCACATTTTTCTACATTCCTTTAAACAAACTTTAATAGCCATTAGTCTCTAATCATATATCCACAATTTTGGCCAGATCTGCTTAGCGGGTCTAGAGAAGTCGTTTTGGCTATAAGTTGCCTTGAACAAACTTGGTTCAGCTTTTTCCCTATATGATCTTTCATGAGTTTTGAATCGATTCCCCCAAGTGGTTTCAAATAAGATTCTTAAAGACGTTTCTAAAGATCGGCCAAGGTCCAACATGGCCTCTGGCCAAATTGGCCGATCAGCTTCGTTTGCACAAATTTGGATCTCTATGTCCTAAGGATGTTTTCTGCCGACATATATTTGAAATTGGCCCAGTGGTTCTTGAGAAGTAAATTAACCCTTTAATGACGAAATTTGGTCAGGAAAATCAAAATACGGGAGACTATTTTTTAAGGTTTAACACTGGAATGACAGAGCCAGCCATTCCAGTGGTAAATCTTCAAAAATAGTCTCATATTGGCCTAAAAAAGGATATTCAATAAGGAAATGACATTATTTTTGAATATTTACCACTGTCATTCCAGTGTTAAATTTTCAAAAATAGTCTCCTCTTGGCTTGCAAATGGGCATTCCTCAAGACCACTGCAGAGGCCAGCTTTGTCATGAAAGTGATAAAGTTGATGGCCAGACACCGGACAGACAATTGTCATGCCATCAGCTCACTTGGCCATGGTTAATGATGTAAGTCGGAAAATTTAGCACGGAAAATTTTCCGATAATTACCCAGAAACTTCATTTCCCATCTCATTGTGTAAATTGCATTATTTATTCTTAGAATTATTTTTAACGTAGCAATACCTAATAGAAAAAGTGCACCAGCAACATGTTTTATGTTAATACTAATATTTCAATGAGTCCAATACTTGTTGGGGATTAAAAGAGTTGATCATATTGAATTGTAGAACCAGGTGTGACATACTTTTGCTACATTACATATGATTAAACCTAACAATGCATGTACACATCAAGGTTGATAAATTAATATTCTGTTGAATATTTTGAAACTAATTTGACTGGGAGCTGTTGCTGCAGCAACAACTTCCAGTCAAATTAATTTTAAAATATTCAACAGTTTGCCTGTATCATTGTCTTGAAATTCAGTTTTCTGGGACTGTAGCATTAAAAGAGTTAATAATGCTTACAGGGCCGTATTTTTAATTGCTGCAGCCTCTGCAAGGCGGAGAAGCGAAATTCATGCCTTGTCCGCCGAGGCAGACCATTTTGTGGTTACAAGGCCTTAGGCTTCTACCTAGGATTAATTTAATGGCTAAGAACCAGTCACTGAAATACTCACGTCACCCTATTATTTTACCAGCATTGATCAGATTTGATCCTAGTTCAAAAGCTTGGTGTCCAGTCCACGCATTAAATAGGTACAAACAATGTACCCAGGAATGGCGGATGGACCCCACTTCGTTATAGTTGTCATATATTGAACCCCATGGCCGGGCTTCAAAAGACACTATCTCTAGATGGATTGTGGAATGTATCCAGTTTTGCCACAAATCAGCCACTGGTAATCAAGTTGACTTAGCCAAGGCTCACAGTGTGCGTGGCGTAGTGGTGTCCACCGCCCTGTTTAATGGGGTACCAGTAGATGACATTGTCGGTAGCCCAGTGGCACTGTGAGTCAAGTTTTACCAACCATTACCTCCGTGACACCACAAATCCTCTTGCCTTATCGATTCTCAAAAGATGATCAGGTGTATAAAATGTAGATAAGGTGTGCTCACTGTCTTCAGACAGCACATTTTAATTATCGTAACAACCGCATAAACGTGTATCATTGTTCTTCACCAAAGGGAACTGGATGGACACGGCTTATATTTTTAAGGTCAGTCTTGCATCTTGTTGTTACATAATGTTGTTGTCACATTTTTACCTGTTTTCTCTAAAATGGTGATGGTACATTTTTTTTGTGGTTCATTTACTGAGAGCATACGAAAATGAAGCCCTTGCGTCTCATGTCCTATAGTACTTTGCACCAGTACTTAGAGAGCATATGGGACATTGAAGTCATAGCTTCTCCTTTCCCAAAGGGAGTGGTGGGGGAGTGCATTTGACATACGGTCATTACTCTCAACCATCGGTGGTGTTAGCCGATGTTCAATCATTTCCCGATTGTGTGTTACACAATTTCAGATGTTAGTGCGCAAAAATGCTGGTCTTTTGACCTCGCCTCCCTCCGCCGCAATTACTGACAAAGGGGAGGTAAGTATAACTACTCTCGCATGAAAAGAAGAAATCTGACTTCGTTTAGTCACACCCATCGACCACCTTCCAGCTCAACAGGCTAATACAGTTAGTGAACTATGGCATCAGATAGAAGGCTGCCCTGCTCCTCCACAGCCACTGCTAACAGAAGAGTGGTGAATAGTTCTTGTGGGAGGCTGGCCAATCGGTCAAGTGACCTCTATTGGAATCTCCTAAGCATATTGATGTGAGAACAGCCTCTCTGCCAGTGTCTGGTTCCATCACTTGATGCTTGCTTTGGCACATGATGACCCACCTACTACACCATGTTTGTTCATAAGGGCTTTCACCTCTAATCCCCTTGCCCTTCTCAACCTGCAGCAACTATGGCTACTGGAGAGAATCTTGTGGATCCTCATAGACACTCTGGAACATGGCTTCCACCCAGCCCGTGGATCCCTGCTGGCCACATTAATGATCGTGAAGGCGTACTTGTAGGTGCATCCCACATGGTCATGCAGAAGGGAAAGCACATCCGCCTAGTGCACTCTGTTCAGAACAGGTTCATCGAAGGGCACACGCCGAATATTTGCCACATTGCCTGCCTGGCTGAGTCTCCAAGGTGTCATGACACTTGCGGTGTGAAACCTTGAGCAGCTGGTGTGGCTCATGGTAATAGCCACTTGGTCAGTGATAGATGTTCTCAAAGAGCCAGTGGATGAACTCACTGATTTCATCACTCACGTTAACTCGTGTCCTGCTCGCTGAGCTATGCATGGTGGGAAGAAACTCTAGACATATGAAGAGACAGCCATCATTCAGACGGTCATCACTGAACACTGGATCCTCAGAGAAAGGCAATGTATCAGCGAATTCATGGATGTTAAGAATCTTGACACGGTCATACAGCACGATCATCCTATAAAGCACATCTTAAATGTTCAGTGGCTCAGATGGTCGCAAGTGCAATGGAAACATACGAACGTTACAGAGTGGCAACTCCAAAGAATTTTCTACACCTGAGTGAATGGCTGAAATAACCTCAGAACTCTTCTCAACTCAATGGAGAGCGCTGTTGGCGATCTTGCGGTGTCTCCCCAGTCTTAGTCATGAACAGCGCTATCAGAGACCTTACTGCCACTAGCGGACTAAGAGAGCCTCATAAGTTGTTTTAAGAGATCCCCTTTGCTTGGTAGATTATTATTAATAGTACAATCCAACAACAGTATTAATAATTTTTTCATGAGAGGGCATTCTCTATAGATTTACAAACTATATTTTAACTTTTGAAAGCTGTTTTCAGAAGAATATTCCCCTCCATCTCCGATTGTATACATGACAAAATCATGGGGATAGGCACAGGCGTGGAACCTGTGAGGTAGCCGACAGATCTACACAGAGTTCCGGTTTGCCGCCTACCAGCCTTTCCAGTCTTCGGTATGCTTGGCTACTGGCTTCCGAAAAAGCCAACATATGAGGTATAGCCATTGGCACTATGGTAACAATATGGACCCACGAGAGCTGACATGGCTTGAGATATGGCTGTTCCAAGAGCTGCAGCCATGGAACCATGCTGGGGCAATAGCATGAAACCCCGTGCCATGCCTTCCATAACGAATCTTTCATTTACCTGAGGGATTCGGTATGGCGGGCATCCGCACCAACCAGGCCAACCCAAACTCCTACAGGAGCCACTAGAGACTGTGATTGAACCAAGCAATCCAAGATTGGTACTGTCTCCAGAGCTGTCCCTGACAGTACTGTGGTCCTTGTGGGAGCTGCACCCTCAGCTTAGCTCTCCACGACCAGAACCACCACCGCCACCTCTGCCGGTGCCAGGCTTACCTCGCGGTGCGGCTTTCCTGGCAGGCTAGGGCAGTTTAGCCTGCTCCTCCTCAGGATGGCCTTGCTACACATAGCTCGCTCTCATTGCTTGCACCCTTCACCTCCAAAGATCCCAGGATAGTTCCTGGGACAGGCACAGATTTTTTATGGCAAGCTGTTGCCTCAACCGAAAATGCATCAGACAGTCCAGAGTTATGTTGATGCCATTTTGAATGAGTCTCTGGACTGAAATCGGCGACTTAAGCTGGCAGGATATGGTTGACTTGGCAGCAACATGTATAGGAAACATTCGTTGAATGTAATTTCACCTGAATCAATGAAGAAATATTTTCTATTTTTCTTGTTCTCATATAAACATACAACAAATTCTTTACAGATACAATGTTATAGGAAACTTTCGCAGAATGTAATTTCACTAGAACATTGTATCTGTAAAAAATGTGTATGTTTATATAAGAGCTTGAAAAATAGAAAATATGTCTTCATTGATTTGGGTCGAAATATTTTAATCTTAAATAAATTTAACTTGTAGAAATATTTCAAGTTGAGCAGGAATTAGTTTAACTTTTAGCCAGCCATAGTCTAGTCATTGGCTAAACTAACCATATACATCCATTGCCGAGCCTAACCATAGCAAGCCTATTTATTTTTTCTATGAAAACTATAAACTCATTTGCATAACATTGCTTTTCAGATGGATGGATATGCTTGTCAAGTATGAGAACAACATTAACCCTTTGATGGTCAAGCCAGCCAAAATCAGCCTCTGTAGTGGTCTTGAAGAATGTCTATTTGCAGGACAAGAGAAAACTTTTTTTTTTAATTTGCCACTAGATAATGCCTGGCTCAGTAAATTTTCAAGCAGTCTTCTCTTGTCATGCAAATGAACATCCAAGGATTAATAATCTAATTTTCTTGATTAAATTTGACCAATAAAGGCTTAAGAGTCGCCTATGAAATCATGAAACTGCCAGCATCCAGCAGAGCACTGCTACTGACATGCCTGATGCCATGGTTGGCTATGATGTAGGGTGTAAGAATTTTTATAGCCATGTGGCTATATTTATCTACTCGAAAACTGTGCAAGTCTGGGTAAACTAAGTAAATTGATGGAATTCAAATTTGGCCTCTGTATTCATATTGTACGTTGCCATCAATAATTTCCAAAGCTATCACCCTAAATACTAACTTCGTTAATTTGACGTCACCGCCCTGCAACAAGGGAAATGTAAGTACATATATCAGTTATAGGGAGCAGGCAAGTGAATTGCCCAGATTCCTTACATGTCATTTTAGCAAAAGCAGGAATCGAGGCTTGCTGGCATTCATAATGACAATTATGTCACCCAATAGTATTACCAAATAGAATTATTTTTGCAATGTATTGCTTAGCTGATCATCTAACTGTTTTATAAAATGTTGCAAGCATTAAACATTCTTAATGAGGTATGAATGGTCATGTTGAATATTTTTGAAATTAATTTAACTAACTGTTGCTGCATATTATCAGTTAGTTACATGTGTTGTAAAAAGATGTTGTATTTACTTGTTGGAAATCATCATAGTTGTTACATCGGCAGCTTCATCAAATTTCAGGGCTTGGTTGATTCGTCGGTGTGGTAACCTAAATGTTGACATAGGATGTGTTCACATTAGAGTTTGAACAGGCTAATTTGATACATCTTAACCATCTGACTGCAGGGTTTTTGCAGATGTCAACAATTTTACTGAAAGTTGTTGGTGTTGAGAATTAATAACAATTATTGCTAAAAGGAACCACCTTACTATCATATCATTATTACCATACTAATGCAGCTTTGACCAATATTGACCACGATGCTTGACTTTACACTGTTTTCTTTCATTAAGGTATACAAGAAGACATTATGTTGCAAGCACCTCTGATTATGGTCATCATAAGTCACCAGAGTCAACCAGTCAGGCATGTTCTAACACAGCAGGTAGAATGTTCTTTACTTGGCTTAATTCTTTAACCTGATCACCAGGAATGGCAAATTCTTTAGAATCTAAGGCCTCTGTAGAATATTTTGAAACTAACTAACTGGAAGATGTTGCTGGTGTTGTGTGATTCCGGTAAAATTACTTTCAAAATATTCAATGGTTTATTGTCTTATATTGGCTTATATTATAAATGCGTTTACCCGTTTAATATCTCTGATAACTCTTGTTTAATATTTTGAAGCCCAGCTTTGTGAATCGTCAACAATGGTGGCAAATTTTGAATAGGAACTAAATCTGTCCAAATTGATCCATTATGAAAATAAGCCTTTATAATCTTGACATAAAATCATGACAAAGTCATGGTGGTTGTGGTTAATTACGTCATGATTGGCGTGGTCAAGTAAGTCATGGTGGTCGTGTTTCGCTAAGTCATAATGGTCATGGTTCAGTAAGTCATGGCCATGGTTCCCTAAGTCATTGTGGTCATGGTTCATTAAGTCATGGTGGTCATGATAGGCGTGGTTCACTAAATCATATTGGTCTTGGTTCATTAAGTCATGCTAGTGCTGGTCCACTAAGTCATGGCGATTGTAATTCATTACGTCATGGTGGTTGTAGTTTAGTAAGTCATGATGGTTGTGGTTCATTAAGTCATAGTTCTTGTGGTTCATTAAGTCATGGTCGTCATGGTGCATTATGTCATGGTGGTCTTGGTTCATTAAGTCATAGTTGTCATTCACTAATTCATGATTGTCATTGGTACATTAAGTCCTTATGGTCATGGTTCATTAAGTCAATGGTCATGGTTCATTAAGTCACGGTGCATTATGTCATGGTAGTCATGGGTCATTAAGTCATAGTGGTGATGATTCATTAGGTCATGGTGGTTATGGTTAATTAAGTCATAGTCGTCATGGTTCATTAAGTCAGTGGTCATGGTTAATTAAGTCATGGTGGTCATGGTACATTATGTCATGGTAGTCGTGGTTCATTAAGTCATAGTGGTCATGATTCATTAAGTCATGGTGGGCATGGTTAATTAAGTCATAGTCATCATGGTTCATTAAGTCATCGTAGTAATGGTGCATTAAGTCATGGTGGTCATGGTTAATTAAGTCATAGTGGTCGTGGTTCATTAAGTCATGGTTCATTAAGTCATTGTAGTAATGGTGCATTAAGTCATGGTGGTCATGGTTCATTAAGTCATGGTGGGCATGAACCACAACCACCATGACTTGGTGAATCATGACTATCGCTGTTGTGCTACCCTCATAGATAGTGGCCAGCGATCATTTGTAATGGTTCACAGATTTTTGAGGTAGCATGCATCAAGTTTGTTCAATGGGGCTTTTGGAGCTGCCCAGCTGTTGCAATTGTAAGGGATTATGGAAACACATGTAGCACTGTATAGTTGCATCTTGATTTTCATGTGGGTTTTAGAGCCACGAATCCACAACTTCTAAAAGGACTGGAAGCAATAATTACGGTAGAGCTGCACTGGAGGGAACCAAGCATTCTACTCTTGATCCACTTCTCGTGTCCTCATGGGGAATGGGGTTGCTGTCATCATTAATTTCTGCGGTGATCATGGTTTATTACATGGTGGTCATGGTTCATTACATCATGGTTCATTAAATCATTGTCATCATGGTTCATTAAATCATGGTGGTCCTCATTCATTATGTCATGGTGGTTGTAGTTCATTAAGTCATAGTGGTCATAGTTCATTAAGTCATTGTGTTCACTAAGTCATGATGGTCATGGTCAACTATGTCATGCTGGTTGTGGTTTGCTAACTCATGTTGGTTGTGGTTCATTAAGTGATGGTGGTCATCGTGATCATAGTTCACTAAGTCATGGTGTTCATGGTTCATTAAGTCATGTGGTCATGGTTCATTAAGTCATCATGGTCAATAAGTCATGATGGTCGTGATCTACAAAGTCATGCTGGTTATGGTTCACTAACTCATACTGGTCATGGTTCATTAAGTCATGGTGGTCATAGTTCACTAAGTCATGGTGGTCATGGTTCACTAATTCATGGTGTTCATGGTTCATTAAGTCATAGTGGTTGTAGTTTACTGTTTCATGGTCATGGTTCTTTAAGTTAGGTTGTGTGTGAAGTCATGGTAGTTGTAGATCATTAAGTCATGGTGGGCCTAGGTCATTACGTCATGGTGGTTGTGGTTCATTAAGTCAGGGTGATCATGGTTTATTAAATCAGAGATGCCCAACTCGTATAGCAGCTAACTAACTTATGGATAATAGCATAAGTTATGGGTCCCCCCATTATCCTCCATTGTTGTACCTGTCCTGTCCGTGATCGTGTCAACTCATCCGTCTACTGCCAATTCTGAGGATGCTGTGTCTGTTGCAGGGTAGCCTACTTGACTTGATGATGTGTGGTCTTCTGTGGATGACTGCTAACACTAACCTAATAAGGTATGGTAGAGCTAGGTAGTGTTGTGAGTCGAAAAGTTTTCCGATTAGAAAATTTGAGCAATCAAAATTCTGTAAACAAGTTCTGAAGCCTACCATTGGATCCTTTCAGCCAAGGTTGGTTGAAATTGGTCAAGTGGTTCCTGAGGAGTAGGCTTTAACCCTCTCACTTTCAGGGCAATTATACAGGAAAGATAATTCATATTTTAAAATTAACTGGAAGATGTTGAACGCGTTCCAGTCATATTAATTTCAAAATATTCAACAGAATGTGCTATATCATAAAAAATTTACTTTTTTACGGATTTGTCGTCGAAAGGGTTAAACTGATTCCCCAAAATTTTCAGAAAACTTGGCTGCTGGTTGCAACTAAAAATGATCCATTTATCACTGTTCATTCTTATCAAGAGGCCCAAGGGCTTGTGGCGCTCACCTGAAAAAGCTTAGCGCTAAATAGATTTCTCTGAACAAAGGAATTAAATTTATGGTCATTGAGTTATAAATCAGCATTTCGGAAATTTAATTAACCTTTCAATGTTCAGCTTCATGCCAGGACTATTTTGTGACTACTATTGAAAGCTATGGGGTAGATTTTCAAAAATAGTCTCTTGCCTTACAATTATGAACATTCCCAAGACCACTGCAGAGGCCAGTTTTGGATGGCTTGACTATTAAAGGGTTAAATACGCGCTGATCAATCATTGACGTCGCTAGTACGGGATTTCGATATTCGCGATGTGTTTTAACAATGTCTGATATCTTACCCTGCTTAACATCCAACATAAATATGCACATATCCGTATTGTGGCCATACTATAATAGAGCTCATCCCCTTAGCTTTGAAATATGTATTCCAGTAGTTTTTTGAAGACCAAGTGGTCTACCGCATTGCGCACACTTCTTGACAGTAATGTAAGCGATCAACAAAAAATTATCCAAAATGGAATCAGACATACCATGGTTCGCACAGCAGACTGACAATTTTTTTCAAGGCCTTTTCAAGGCTCTGAATTCCAATTTTCAAGGGCTGCAAACCTGAGTGACAAAGTGTACAAACGACCTTATGTTTGTCCGTTTTGCATTCACTCACCCATTTATACTGCGGGTTTAGTGTCCATTGTCTGTTGAACACGCACTTTCCCATGTTTATAACTTAAATATTCAGTATAGCGAAAGGAATAGACGTCACAATAACTCAGATTCGAAAAATTACCGCGAACTTTTACAAATGTACGCCACATTTATTCATTTGTTCCGTGACCTTCTCGGTAACTTTCGTAAATTAGTTCCCGGTAGTGTGCTATGCTAAAGTAATGCGTACCGGAAACCAGTTACGACGCATTAACATATAAATTTCCGGTAATTTTCGTAAAGGGTAATCCCTGGCCAGTTCCCGGTACATAGTGTATTCAAGTAGCGCAATCTGGAACTGATTCTAACCACCGGGAATCGCTGCTATGTTCGCATATGCATAATTAATCACGGAGACAACAGGCCAATGGTATTATCCCATTTACTATAGATGTATGACGTCAAGAACGCGTAGTTTTATCAGAAATATTACCGATCGATACGGAAAGAATGACAAACGACAAAACAAAATCTTTTTTATTTTAATCTTTATTTACTCGACTGAAATCTTTGTTCACAAAAAATAACTGGGTGGAAATAGTCATTTTCAAGGGCTATTCAAGGGGGATGACTCAAATTCAAGTACTTTTCAAGGCAACTGGCAAATTCAAGGGCTTTTCAAGCCAATGGTCAAAATTCAAGGGCTTTTCAAGAAACGTGCGCACCATGATTTCTTATTTTCTAGCATTGGAAAAGCTGAATATTTTGAAAATCATTTGACTGCAGCTTTGAGTAAAATTAGTTACAAAATAATAAGCAGAATTTATAAATATTTGGATCGAAAATTTGTGAATTTACTACAAAGTCAATTTTGTGCAATGTTTCGCGAAATGGTTATATTATTTTTGATTTTATTATGATAGATATTTCACCCATAGTGCCTATCTGTGACGTTTCCCTACTTCCCGGCATTAGAAGTCAAATATTTTGAAAATTGCTGAGCGGGATATTAAACAGTAGCAATCACATGCTTCCAATCATTGGCATATCAAGCAATTACTTATATAAACATTTGCGTGCATGACTCGGGAGATGCAAAGTTGAACGTCAGGTATAGATGTTTATACAACTACCTTGCTAGAGCAATTAAACCATCGATGTATTAGCTGTATTACAAGACTAAATATATAATATATATAATCGCCATGAAAAATAATCGACTAACGATGAAATATGGCCTACTGCTAATTATCCCCGTTTTAAAAAAATGTCGGGTATATTGTCCATCATGCTATCTCCTCCCAAACCATTGGGTGGAATTAAAGCAAATTTGGTATGTGGGTTACCCATATGATTCCGCTTTGCAAGACAATATTTGTTTGGCTCTGCCGCCAGAGGGGGGTGGGGGCGTGGCATGGGTCAAAACAATTGTAATGCAACTCCTCTGAAATCGTTAGACGGAACTCAACTAAATTTGAGATCTGAGTTACCCATTTGATTGCGGAGTGCAAGAGGCCATTTAAATTTGGCTCTGTCCCCAGGGGGTGGGGGAGGGGTCAAAAGGTCAAATTTTAACCTGCAGAAATTGATTGTAACGCATCTCCTCCGAAACCATTGGACAGCATTCAACCATATTTGGTCTATGGATTACCCATATCAATGTGGAGTACATGAGCACATTTACATTTGGCCCCGCCCCCAGGAGTGGGTGAGGGGTGGGGGTCAAAAGGTAAAAAAATTGATTGCAATGCCACTGTTGGATGGAATTCAACCAAATTTAGTATGTGAGTTACCCATATCAATGTGGAGTGGATGAGCACATAGGACGTAGTGGCCAATCAGCTTAGTGTGAATATAACTGAGCTTATATGACCGGCTGTAGTGGGTATTATTTATTCGCTCGGCATACACCAGAGCGCATAGGTCCAGCTTGGGTCACATTGGTTCCCGCCAGAATGACATAAATGGTATTAGCTGCTTCTTATGCTCACCTAGGTGAGCTTATACAAGCGTGATTTCTCTGTCTGGCATCTGTTGTATATCGTCTGTCAACAATTTTGGCACGTTTCGCCATTTGTTGATGGATTAAAACCAAATTTAGCAAATATATTCCTTTTGGCAATATCTGTTTGGGCTATGAAGATGAATAGGCCATGCCCACAAATAGCAGAGTTATGGTCCTTGCTATATTTTCAAAGTATTGAAGCCTATGGGGAAAATACATTTGTGGCACATTTTGCCATTTATCAATGGGTTAAAACCAAATTTGGCAAATATGTTCCTTTAGGCAATATCTATTAGGGCTATGAAGATGAAGTGGTCCCACCCGCAAATAGCAGAGTTATGTCCCTTGCTATGTTTTCAAAGTATTGAAGCCTATGGGGAAAATACATTTGTGGCACATTTTGCCATTTATCAATGGGTTAAAACCAAATTTGGCAAATATGTTCCTTTAGGCAATATCTATTAGGGCTATGAAGATGAAGTGGTCCCACCCGCAAATAGCAGAGTTATGTCCCTTGCTATGTTTTCAAAGTATTGAAGCCTATGGGGAAAATACATTTGTGGCACGTTTCGTCATTTATCAATTGATTAAAACCAAATTTGGCAAACCTGTTCCTTTAGGCAATATGTATATCAGCTATAGGGATGAAGTGGCCACACCCTTAAACAAGGGCCATAACTCTGGTTCATTAATGCATTTTTAAGTATTGTAGCCTATGGGGAAAATACATTTGTGGCACATTTGGCCATTGACCGATGGATTAAAACCCAAATCAATAGATATGTTCCTTTCGGCAATATCTATTTGGGCTAAAATATGAAGTGGCCACGCCCGCAAATAGCAGAGTTATACCTACCCCTAAGGTACATTACCTCCTCTAATACTATTTGCTATATAGATCCGGGTATCTAATACATCCGGAAAAATTTCAGCTGACTCTGCCGCCCTCCTCTAAATTCTCTTGATTTGAGCTTCCAGCCTCATATCAATTACCGCTCAATCCACAAAATCCGCGTTTCATACAAACCCGGTCTAGCCGGGTGATGTAATCAATGCATTGAGCACAAACTTCATATATTTATTTTTCCACGAGTATCTATGGTAACCAAACAATTTTGCAAGATTAAAATCTACAAAATATATTCAGAGATTCAGCAGATCACCTCAAACATATTAACAGAAACATGCGCGGTTCCAAGGAGAAACGTGCAAAGAGATGTGGTTATGGTTTTTTTTATTTCTTTCCTATGTGGTATAGTAAGATACCAGTTTTTGTCAAGATGTCAACAAGGGGATTTAATATTATCCCGGTAATATGAAAATATTTAAACCATACTCTACGGGCATACCAAGCCTATGGCTGAGTCCGTTTTTATTAAGAATTGGCTTATATAAAGGCCCTATTTCTCTAGGGGGTTGTCTCTGTCCCAGATATACATACATAACTTTGACAATACGTCACAGCCCTATCTAGCCTTTCAGCGCAGTCCGTTGTTTTTAAAATTGGCTTCTTATTACAGCCTTTTATTTATGGAGATCACTCCTTCAGGAATTTTCAGATTATCTTCATTCGGATGAGTCCGTTTGTTGCATGGCTTGTTTTTAATATATGGCCTTTAGTCAAATGACTTATCATCCTTTGTCTACTGTTTTAGGTGGCCTCTAAACAGGCATACAACCCTCTGGTGCATTGTTCTAACAAAGATTGTGACAGGAATCACTCTGTCTTATACCGTCAACGTGTTATGCAGTACATGTTCGAGATCTAACAAGTACTCAGTTTGTGCGGGATGGCCTCCATTCCTGATCGAAACATTCAATGACTCCCTTAGGTCTCTTTTGGGCTCTGATTCCCCCCCCCCTCCTGCTCCAATTGATTCCACCACTATTATCACTAACAACCAAGTGGCAGCGGGGGAGGGGGGGGCCTTCCTCTGACCCAATGGCTCTAACAGCTCTGGTTTATAGTCCAGGAGCTATGTCTCCTAGCATAATCAAATTAGAGCCGACCTCGCAGAAGGCCCTGGTCCCTCATCAGAGGCCCTCTCATATGGTGAGTTTATCTCCTTCTGGCGGGTCGACTGATGAAGGCTCAGGGGTTTCTGCAGGCGCGCGGCAAAGAAAAACTAGGTTTTCTTCCCAGCCGATTCCCTTAACGGATCGTGCAGTTAATCCGTATAAGCGTTTATCAAAAAAGAGGAAGGTTTTGCGAGTTGTTGTACCGGCGTCTACAGATGATTCGCCGAAGAAAGAAGAGGAGGTGCTGACCGGTTCATCAACTATAGCCCGCTCTCTCGGCACACCAGAATTGTTAGGCGTGGTTGACTCCAGTAGGTATAAGAAGGCCACGGAGTCAACCTTGTCCTCTGGTGTGACCACTGGGTTCTCGAATAAGAGAGCAGGGTGGACTGAAGAGACAGTGGATCTGGCCAATCTGCAAAATCCTTCTAAGGCGCCGTGTCCGCCTATAGTTTCTGCGGGTCTGAGTGATCCCCTTGTGTATGCAGAAGCTCTTGATAATTCTGCGGGTCTGAGTGATCCTTTTGCATTTGCAGAATTCCAGCCTCATTGTTCCACTCGTCATACCGCTCCGCATTTTTTGTGTCGGCATTTTTCTCGACCAGATCTTTCTGTGCTAAATTCTCATGCAGAATTTCAGCCTCAGCATGCTGGTCAATTTTTTTATTTTCCGAATCAGAAACCTTCCTCTTATTCTCCTTATTTTTCTCAAGACCATTCGTCCGATTTTGGGTCCTCTGCAGGCTTGGGACTTGTAGAATCTTCTTTGGATTTTCCAGATTTTCCTCCTAGTACCTCATTTTCCGCAGTTGTTTCATCCGGTATAAAATTTGGTCTTAGTACTGTTCCCGGAGGTGAGCAGATGCCTTATAAGAAAGGGTCTGATTCCACTTACGGTTCCAGCATTATTAGTCCCCTACCGGTAAAACCGGGGGGGGGGGGGGGGGAACTATAGGTTTGCACTCTGTCTGTCCATCTGTCTGTCATGCCGTCCATCTGTCGTAGTTGGTTTTCTGCACTTTTTTTTTTGCAGTCCTTCAAGGTATTCAACTTGTTTCTTGCTTTGTTATGAGAAGTTACAGACCAAGTTCGAGTTTCAGGCGTATACGTCAATTTTTAATGGAGTTATGCCCCCTTTCGAGTTAAGAAATACGAAAAATATCAGCTTTCCGCACTTTTTTTCGCACTCCTTCAAGATATTTAAATGAAAATCAGTGCATCGCTTTAGTATAAGGAGTTACAGAGCAAGTTCGAGTTTCAGACATTTTCATCAATTTTTCATGGAGTTATGCCCCCTTTCGTCTTATGCAATACGAAAAATATTAGTTTTCCACACTTTTTCCCGCAGTCTTTCAAGATATTATAGTGTGAACTGCTACATTGCTTTGCTATGAGTAGTTACAGACCAAGTTGGAGTTTCAGGCGTATGCGTTTTCAGTCTTCTGCTTCCGATCTTCAGTCTTATCAAAGTCTAGCAGGATTTTCAGGTTCTTTTGATTCCAGTCATTCAAATAATTCAGCACCTAGGTACAGTTTCCCGGTGAATACTAGCAATCAAATGAACTCTACCTCTGTCTGGCCTTCTCAATCGTTTGACTCAGTATCACTTGCCAGTCATTTCTTGCAGTCCTCCAGTCAATCACAACCTCCAGTTGGTGTTTGCAATGGTCCATCACCCACTTCTCTTCCAAGTTCGTGTTTGACTACAATGTTGTCTTTGGCAATATCCGGCATTCAATCACAGTCAACAGTAACCTCCACTGTGGACTCTAGATCTCTGCCTATTCATACGTCAAATGATCAGTATTCAAATTTTCACCATTCTGGTTTATCCAACCCGCAGTTTTCTCATCAGTCACAACGTTCAAGATGGGTAAGTTTTGCAAACCCAGTTTCTTCAGTCCATTTATTTTCTGATATTTCTGGTTCTGTTTCTGATCATGACTCGTTGGTGTCTGAAGTCGCTAAGGATGATATTATTCGTGAAATTGCCATTATGAATTTGGATCCATCTCAGTTTCACATTTTCTATCATCATGATTCATTCAATCCCTTTATTTCAGCTAGAAAATCTTTGCTAGCTTTATTACCTTCAAGTGTTTTCTTTCCTCATCAAGGCTCAACTGTTCCAGTTACTTCAATCTCAGAAACACCTCCGATTCCTGATCCAGTGAATTCCATTCACACTCCATTTCCTTATCCTTCCGATAATATTACTTTTGATGAATCACTTCATGATGACCACGATACAGATTCTGATCCTGGTCCGGAAGATTCATTTTCCGTTTCATCCCATCCTCTTATTTCAGATGGTTCCTCATCTAATTCTCAATATCTTCATTTCAGGGCCTCAAACTCCTATGGCTATGACCTTCTGGTTCTCATGTTCATTTGGTAGCCCCAGGGTCTCACAAAGTGTTACGTTTATCCAAGGTTGACTTCGATTATGTTGGTTCAGTCCAAACTTTTTTGGGCCCGACCTCAGATCTTATTGGGTCCCAGATTCCTCAATCATCTTCCATTGCTGCTGGTCAGTCCGATCTGTGTAGCTTGGAAAAGGCTTTTCGGAATTTGTTCAAATGTTCTAATTTCCAATTTCTGTTAGCTGAGTCTCTCCTTATTTCATCTAGTTCCGATCCAGTCCCGGCCTCTATTTATAAGTCCTTGGCTGATTTAACAAGAGCGTATCTTAATACAATCGCTCGTTCCTTGGCTTTTATTAATCACACTCGTAGAAAAGAGTTTTTGTCTTCTGCATCTCTATCCTGTAAACTCAAAAAACAACTACTGTCTGCTCATCCATTCGGTCAAGATCTTTTTGGACAATCAGCTCCTTCATTAAGGCTTCCCAATCCTTTTTTTTAATCTTTTTATTTTTTCTTTATTTTTAACATATTTTGACCATTTCCGATGATTTTTGACGTTTTGTTGGTTTGACCTATTTTATTTTGTATTTTCATCCAGATTTAATAGTTCTGCAAGCATGTTTTTATCCATTTTGTACTCGTTTTGACAAATTTTAGTTTGTGTTTAATATAGATATTTGATCCGGAATCCGTTTTTACGAGTTCGAAAAGGTAGTAAGGCGGAAATGAAGGGGATTCTGGGATTTTCTTATGGAGGATCGTGCGTGTGGAATATGAATAAAAAAGTTGATTAGAAAGACGTGAATTCAGTTTTTCTCAAGATGGATTTGATTTGTGCGTGTACAACATTGCTATTGATGTTTTGAGTGTTATTGTGTGTATATATCATGTACATAGATTCTACTGTAAATATCTGAACAAAGGTATGAGGAGCCCACAACTCCGTCACAGAATTCAGTTTCGGGCATGTGCGGTAAACGAAAAAGAAACGTCACTCTCGGACGAGCCTACAGCGCAGCACCATTTTGGTGTGTCTATGGTTTTGACAGATTTGAATAGTTTTAACCATTTTTTAAAGCAATTTTAGACTTCATATTTTTAATATTTTACCATTTTGAGCTATTTTTGGTTTTTTTTTATCTTTTTCTTTATTTTTAATTTAATTAAAATTTAAGTTTCTTTCGATTAGAAAGACGTGAATTCGGTTGTTCTCAAGATGGATTTGATGATTTGTGCATGTACAGCATTGCTATTGATGATTCTGAGTGTTATTGTGTGTATATATCGTGTACATAGATTCAACTGTAAATATCTGAACAAAGGTATGAGGAGCCCACAACTCGGTCACAGAATTCGGTTTCGGGCGTGTGCGGTAAACGGAAAAAACCTGTCGCTCTTGGACCAGCCCACAGCACAGCACCATTTTGGTGTGTCTTATGATATTAACTGTTCTATTTGTTGCTTCTGCTTGTGCTTTCACTTATGTTACACTATTTTATTTTTTGCATTTTTGTCCAGTCTTGATAGTTCAACCGGTTTTTTTAAACATTTTGTACTGGCTTTGACAATTCTTAGTTTGTTTTTAAATTTTGGTAGTTTTATGGGTTCTTTTACCATTTTAATCATTTTGAACTACTTAGCGTGTTTTATTTACTTTTTTGTAGTTTTCACCATTCTTGATCATTTTTTCCACCACCACCACCCCCCCCCCCTCCGGTAGTTTTTTGATGGATTTTGACCATTTTTAGTTGTTTTAAATTGACTACTTTAAGACCATTTAGGATTGTTTTGTAAATTTTTTTCGTATTTAGGTATTTTTTGACAGATTTTGATAAATTTGGGAGGGTTTTAACATATTTTGTTGGTTTGACCTATTTTATTATTTTTTCTGCCATTTTCATCCACTTTTGATAGTTTCAAACATTTTTTTTACAGGTTTGGACAATTTTTCATTTTGTTTGGCAGTTTTTTCAATGGTTTTTTACACTTCTTTAATGGTTTTGACTATTTAAAATAATTTTGAGGTATTTAGGGTGTTTTGATTACTATTTTGTTGTTTTTTGACCATCTAGTTTAATCTTTAATGTTCATTTTCGCTTTTCCATTTTGAGCTTTTTTTTTAGTTATTTTGACCACTGTAGTTTTCAAACATTTTTTACAATTTTTGCACATTTTTTTATTTTTTCTGTAGTTTTGACAGATTTTGACCATTTTGGATTGATTTTGTCATTTTGTTGGTTTGACCTATTTTATTTTTGCATTTTCGCCCCATTTTGATAGTTTTATATTTTCCAATGTTGGCGTTAACAATGTTAAGTTTTAGCGTTTAGCAAACCTTCACAGCTTATATTTCAGGATCGGTTAATCCTATTGCATGATGATAATAAGATCAAATATCAAGGTCACTGAGCGCTTGATACAAAACTGTTTTTTCAACATTAAGTTTTTGCATTTAGCATTACCGTAAAATGCCTGTTAGTAACCGCATCCCTAATAGAAGTTGCATGTCATTTTTTTTAGGTTGAGCCATTTCAATTTCCTAGCAGTTTTAAAACAGCAAACCTATCTAATAGAAGTCGCATCCAAATTTTTTTGCCGAGTTAAATAACTCTAACTTCACGGAAATCACTCAAAATTACGGCACTTCCTTATATGAAACAACTATCAACGAAATTTTTTTATCAAATTGGTACCTGTTAAGCGGAGGTAATCAGATCAAATGTTTAACACTCAGCCACCATCACGTAATGATTACTATATGTATATAGTAATTTCCGTGTTCCAGAGTCCAGTATATTAAATCTGTAAATCGGAGATGATTCTACCGAGAACTTGCTCTTAGTATTCATACTTCTTAATTTGGTGCATTTAAAGCTGTTGTGAGGACTAGCTACCCAATTGCTCTGATTAACTTGACAATTATAATACATATTCTCCTTTACTAAAAAAGCAAAATGCTATTTAAATTTTTTTAATCTGCCCAGCCTAAGCTGAGAACATAGCAACCATCTTGACAACCAAACGTTTTCAGCTATTAAGCTAAAGTTGTGACGTCACACCGGGAAGCGGTAGTCAATTCCAGCCATATTACTATTCAAAATAATATCATAGGGAGCATAGGCAGCTACTACTGCGTGTATTAGGCACCTATACGCACCTATTTTTTTACACATCGGTGTTGTATGGCAATTCATTGTTCACACATGAACACTATACACATTGTTCAAGTTGCACAAAGATTAAGGAATATCGCAAAAGCGGATGCGATTTTGTCGATTAAAGGACAGACCTGTATGGTGACTAACATCATAATGCTAACATATGCCTGTTGGTGGTGACAGTAACAACTGGTTTCGTGTACGTGAATTTGACCCCAACTTACATTGGTTTGCGAATTGAAAAAGTAGGCTTATGCAAAAATACCTGTGGTATACATATTCAGTCATCTCATGTGCTTTAGACGTTATGCTAATAGAGCAACACGCTATATAGCCTATGGTGTGAGTGTAAGCTACATCATAAATGGGCAGATGTGGGGGTATTTCATGAATAGTATGGTCGGTGCGAGGTTCAGGGATAGGCTATATCTAATCAAACACCACCACACACTTTTTGGAATACAATCATATGCATGCATATATATGGCTTATATCTTTCTGGATTGACTTTAATGATTTTATGCAAGCTATAGACACGCATTTAGGATCATGTACATGAATGCATAACTTTTTCAATGTTGGTAGCCCCACACTTTGGCATGTACAATCACAATCTACCATTGTGTAGGTTTATGAATAAATTTACGATTTCAATATAGCAATTAGGTGCTTAAAACTAACTAAAATGGCAATTAAATATAAATCTATTAATAAAACTAATCTATTTTTTATAGTCTATGTAAAATAGTACAGAGAACACACCGTTTGTTTACATTTAAGCAGTGCCGGCGCGGCTTTAACTACCGTCCGCATGAGTTGAAGGGTCACATACAAATGTTCTCTAGATTACCATACAGTCTAGAAATAACTTAAAACATGCTTTTTAATATTTTGAACGTAATTGGATTCCAACCCAATTCTGTTCAAAATATTCAACAGAGCGTTTCTTACATTGTGTTCATATGGTACTAACTAACATGTTTCTGTTTTTTGTTGTGGAAGCATCTAAACTTATTTATGAGCTGCACTGTAGCCTACATAAAGACGATACGCTCACGATTTCTAAACATCCGGTCGATCGCCTACTTATTTAAAATTTGTTTATTTATTAAAGTTTTACTTTTCACAACATTGAAATATTTATGTAGGCTACTTCCATCACACGGAAGAAGTTGTTTTGGAAACGCTCTCGATGTGGTGGTTGTAAATTGTCACAGGTGTGCCGCCACCCACCCTACCCCTACTCACCCCACGCACCACTTTGTTGAATCTAACGTGTTAATCCATGTCTCTGTCTCATGCAAACACCTTGTTAAAATATATGGCATATAGGTAAACAATTACAGTTGAATCACGGAAAGACTCACTCCTGGAACTCACTTAAGACACACAATGTTACATTCATAATTTTCAGAAACTATTGTAACTGTACTCTGTGGCCTACATCTTCTTTCAGATATGAATAATGGCACTATTTTATCAAAATTATGGATTACATTTACGCATGGAAACAATGACCAAAGAATAATGTTTCACTACTTACATTATTCACGCCAATACAGGCATATTTAAATCTGAGAGCAGCAAAACGGCATGTGCGCAAATTATGTAGGCCTACCACATACAGCCATCCTCAACCTGTCCCACCCACCTCATCACACCCATTCATCTCCGATATTTACCAATCTGGGTGACATTATTGGATCCGCAATTAGGCCTACTGCTGTTAGTCCCTAAAGATTATTTGTCCCATACATTGAAATATTGCAGATTTTGTTCATTATTTATTGCCCAATGTTTACTGGTTGTAGCCTAGGCCTATTAATATGCGAATACAGCTACCCATAAAACCAATTATTATCCCAATAGATTTTCAAGAATCATAATTTTTAGATTTCTTGAAATTAGCTTCAACCTGAGATAAATTATGTTATGGTATGTGAAGTCTATCCCGATAAATGCACGTTTTAAAATACGTTACCTTTGTACTAAAGACAGAGAAATATTGACCCAGCTCACAGCACCCTTCCTGGTGTGACATCGTAGTGAGTGGTGACGTATTTTAGACTAAGACGTCATTTAATCTCGTCATTGGGCTGTCTAACATATTTTCTCTCACTCCAAAGTGAGGTTATTGTGTTTAAATAGTGCACTAGATCATAAAATTAATTGAAATTTGTTATCGATCTCAAGTCCTCACAAGACCTTTACTCTTTTTTACAAGGCCATTCACTCTTGTAGCTACTCAGGTATTTACTCTAGGCTACCCGCCTATTTATGTGTATTGCGTAAGTATCTACCCGGGTACAAATATTCCCGTTCCGCAATACTTGAGTAACGACCTAAACTCATCCTATAGCGGAAGCTGATTTATCACATGATTTTTTTATTCCCGTCAACATTTTATGTCAAAATTTGGATTATAAAGCATACTTTGTGCAAATCAAATAACACGAGCTTGGATATGTTTTCATATATTTATTTAAAAATTTAACTTTGGCAATCGGGGCAGACTCAGTTTGATCATATGTTGAGTTTTTTGTTGTTTTCAATAGCTAGAGTAACTAGAAGAGAACAAATGCTAAATAAGATTTGTATGTAAATAAGACTCGTATGTAGAGTTACTCCCCTTACAATTAGGAGTGGGTGGGGTGGTGATGGTGGCGGACATCCGATTCTCACGGCAGGAACAATGCAAAGCTGCTGACAATGCATTGTATTGACTACATATATGCATCCAATTATCATACTGCACATTAATACATTGTGTCTGACTCATCTACCCCAATTGGAAAGTTTGTAGTGAATGGTTATTTGATCCACAAACCCATTTTATGCCAAATGTAAAATATAATTTGTGCAAATCAAATAACACGAGCTTGGATATGTTTTAATATATTTATTACTAAAGCTAACTTTGGCAATCGGGGCGGACTCAGTTTGCAGTTTATGTATTCTCAACTGGTAATATAATCCACTTGATCATATGTTGAGGTTTTTGTTGTTGTTTTCAATGGCTAGAGTAGGTGGAAGAGAATACATGCTAAATAAGATTTGTATGTAAATAAGACTACTATGCATTGTCCGTAAACTCTGCATGTTAAGGGAGATAGCTTCCGTAAGATGTTGAAGCTTTAAAATGGAGATTTACCCCCCCTTACCTTCCTCCTACAATTAGGTGTGAGGTGGGGTGGTGGTGGACATCCAATTCTCGCGACAGGAACAATACAAAGCTGCTGACAATGCATTGTATTGACTACATATATGCATCCAATTATCATAGTGCACATTAATACATTGTGTCTGACTCATCTACCCCAACTGGAAAGTTTGTAGTGAATGGTTATTTGATCCACAAACCCATTTTATGCATTGTCCATAACCTCAAATTCCAGGTGCAACAGCACGTATTAGCAGATATAAGTTTGCTGCCATAGAGTACTGTACTGCCAGCCCGAAGACGAGTTGGGTGGAGCAGACTCTAGTTTGCAATGAGGTAATGCTGCCATATGGATAAGATGTTGCACCCACCCACCCCTGGAAATTGAGCACTCATAAAACTTATTGTGACTGGTGGTAGTGTTTTGTTAGTTCTTCCTGGCGGTATTAGGTCACAGACTGGAGTGAGATGCATTTATTATTGATTTTTGGGGAATTAATAAATTATTAGCCACTAAATGATTGCAAATGGCCACAAATGACATGAATGATAAGTAAAAGGCAAACGCCCACACAAAACTGATGATACACCCAATCCTAAGAAACTGAATCCACCCTAAAGGTCTACTGATACAAACTTGCTTTCACAAATATACTATCTCACGTAACAGGACAATAACATTAATAATAAGTGACTGAGATGGTCACGAAAGCTACACTCAAACAATTTCTACATCCCGGAGAGGTAACTAATATTTCTTTATTATAATAATAATACTGTAATGATTGAAGACTCAAAACATCTGAAAACCTATATAACACAACTAAACTATGGCAAGAAGAAATGCCAGGCCTACGTAACAGTCCTATAAGTACTTGGACTTGCAACTAAAGGGAGACCACTCCAGATGATCTAAATATAACCTTAGATGCAGGTTAAGGAAGATAACTTCCATAAGATGGTGAAGCTTCAAAATGTTGTTACCCCCTTACATCTCCCCTACAATTAGGTGTGGGGTGGTGTGGTGGTGGACATCCGATTCATGTGACAGGAACAATGCAAGCATCCGTAGGGCATAGAAATCCAAGTTTGTTCAAAGTAAACCGATCGGCGAATTTGGCCTTGGAATTTGACTGATTTTTAGAACGTCTAAAAATCTTCCAAACTGCTTGGGGGATCGATTAGAGCCAAATGCTTCTACGGCCATCTTGGATGACCTAGTTTTCGTGAAAATTATTTATCCATAGCTGCTGAACAGATCGGGCTGAAATTTATGAGATATGATTAGGCATTAAGGATCATTAAAGTTTGTTCAAGGGAAGTTGATTTGTCAAAAACAGGGCCATCGTGGATCAATCAAAATGTAGTGTGTTTGGAAACCATTTTGGATTTTTTAGCTCACCTGGCCTGAAAAGCTAAGTGAGTTTATGTCATGGCTACTGTCCGTCATCCATTCATATGCATCTGTCTGTCTGTCATCCGCCATGGACCTATCAAAATATAGCGTGTATGGTAACCATATTGGACTTTAAAGCTCGCCTGGCTGAGCTTATGCTGTGGCGACCATCTGCCCTTCCATCGTCCATCAACTTTTTCTTTAAACGACTTCTTCTTAAGAACCTCTTGGTCGATTTAAATTATATTTGGTAGGAAGCATCCTTAGGGCATAGGGATCCAAGTTTGTTCAAAGAAAGCCAATTTGGTGGCCATCTTGGTTTTGGCCGATTTTTAGAAACGTCTTTTGATTAGCCAAATGGATCGGCGACAATCTTGGATGGCCTAATTTCCCTGAAAACAAGTTTTCCACTACCATTAAACAGATCAGGCTGAAATTTGATAGCATTAGGGACTAAGAGCCATGGAAAGTTCATACGTCAAAAAAACATTGCTGAGCATATTCATGCTGAATGAAAGTTTCAGAGATTCAGTCAAATAAGTCTGGTCACAGATCGATTTGAATATAAAACATGATGGGGTGGTACCAACTTGATGTACGACAATGGATATTCACTCTCGTCTCTATATAGCTAACAATTATAGTGGTACTATCGAAAGCTATGATCACAATATCACGATTTTCTTGCTTAGAGCAATGTTCACACCGATATTAAGACACTAAATCAGAAATTGTGTAAGTTTCAAGTGTTTGCTAGGGGGCAGCCGAAAGGAATGGAAATATATACACCTGTGCAAAAGTTAAGCACCACCCTATTTTTACGCACATGCGAGGGTATATTCATGTGCTATGAAGAAAGCAATAGCATAAACATTTATGTACCCATCCATCTTAGTGCAAGAGGTAATAATGCAACTAGAGGAATGCTGATTATGATGGTGGGGAAACACTGTATGTTTTTGTTTGAACTTGAAAACGAGGCCTGAATATGGTTACGTTGACACAACTGACAACTATTGCCCTACAGTTGACACACGTGGCTAGATTGTCATTAATGGTGTCTGAAAACGAAGTTTAACATCTGTGCACGAGTTTGAGACTGTCATTATTAATACCGGGTATATCCACCTTGTGCCTGGATGACGGCCTGGACACGACGTCTCATGCTGGTCACCAACCGACTGATACGCCATTGTGGTATTCGTTGCCATTCAAGATGGAGTGCGTCTGTTAATTCCTGTAGGTTCTGCACAGGAGGATCCCTCCTTCTCACCATGTTTCCCAGAATGTCCCAGATATGCTCAATAGGGTTCATGTCAGGGCTCCTTTCTGGCCATGGTAGGGTTTCGATGGCATTCTGGCGGAGGTATTCATGCACAGCTCTAGCACGATATGGTCGGGCGTTGTCATCCATGAATATAGGGTGGGTTCCAGGTGCATGATTTACAAAATGAGGGACCACAACTCTATCCAGTATGGAATCTTGATATCTTTGTCCATTTAGTGTTCCAGGTACAGTCAACAGATCCAGCTTACAATCAAATGAGATGCACCCCCATATCATAACGGAACCTCCACCAAATGGAACTTCTTCCATGATGTTACGTTGGTCGTACGCCGTGCATCTGGACCTCCATACACGAGTTCGACCATCTGTGGCATGAAGCAGGAACTGACTTTCATCGGACCAGTGTACCCGTCTCCAGGATCTCATGTTCCAGTGGCTTCTTTCGTTGCACCACCTCAGACGCTCCTCTTTGTGGTGTGCAGTGAGGAGAGGACGTCTGACAGGTCTCCTAGCTTTCATGCCAGCAGCATACAGTCTCCTTTTGACGGTAGACATTGACACTCTATTGCACGTTTCCCATTGCTGGCTGAGCACTCTGCTGTTGGTGAATGGAGATCTCCTAACAAGGCGTACTAGGGCTCGATCATCACGGGCAGTAGTCTTCTTCGGTCTTCCAGATCTAGCCTGTCCTTCACCTCGTTAGTTTGCCCATGTTTTGCAATCAAACGACTGATTACAGTATGGTTAATGTTCAGCTGTCTGCCAATCTCTCTGCATGACATACCAGTGGTATGCATGCCTATGATTTGCCATTTCACACGATCACTTAACCTTCGTCTTGCCATAGCGGTTCACAATCAAGAGCTAATTCTCTCTGTACAAATAAACCACGGTCATGAACACAAAATTCCTAATCTTGTAGCCTAAATCTGTATGTAATGTTCTACACCTCAAACTGGACTTTTACATAACTGAACACGTGTGCTGTTTCCCTCCACGCACGGACATCAAGCGGTGTGAAGTCATGCATGCATGTGCATTTCGTACTTGGAATTATGTCAGCTAACGCGGGGACAAAAAGTATGGCAGCCTAGTTGTACCATCATGTTTCTACGTTCTATTGTTTTTGCTGGTGCTTAACTTTTGCACAGGTGTATAATATGAAGGGGCGGTAGCAATTTGATATATGACAATGGATATTAACTCTCATTTATATAGCTAGGAATAATAGTGAATGCTATGATTAACAATTTCACGATTTTCTGGCTTAGGACAAGGTTTGCGGCAATAGTAAGGTGGAAATGGTATAAGTTTGGACAGTAGTTGCTAGGGGGCAGCCGAGAGGAATTAAAATTGTACGTAATATATAAACACCAATTATTACCACCTGTCAGATTAAGCACAGGGCATACACAGGATGTACCAAGCATGATGGTCACTGGGATCAGCTGATTTCAAATACTGGTGGGCGTTAATGGGTACAGATATAAGATTACTAGATTAAAGTTATTCAATAGCCAAATTAATTTCTGTATGTGATGGACATATCCATTATCTTAAATAGGAAACAACTAGACGAGAATATTGGTGTGGTTAATAATTTGAACAGTGGAGGCAATTATTAATTACGCCCTAAGACTTACACTATTCACTTACATTGGTTCCTCTCACGGGAGAACTATCACTTTAAAATTAATCATAATAATTAACAGAAACCCCAATGCATACCTCGTGGAGCCATACTCAACACAGAATTCTTATAAATATGTTGTCGTATTTACACATCTCCATCAAATTTAAGTTCTGAACTTGGCCTATATGAAAGTACTTGCATATAGTAAACTGCAAACTGACAAAAACTCTAACTAGCACAACAACCAACTAACTACACTGCATACAACACCCTGCGTTAACTAAAGTAGGATAAGAAAAGACCGAGAGAATAATTTTTGCCCTCATTTTATGCCCGATAAATGTCACATGCGGTAAAAAGGTTAATGCCCAGCCAGAATAGTCATTGGTCACTAAAAAATATTAGGGGTGTTTTTAGTAACCAATGACTAATCTGTGTGGGCATTGACCTTTTTACCGCATGTAATGGTTAAAGGTCCACTGTTTTAGTGGACCTTTAACCATTACGAAAGCATACATATTTGAGATATCATCTCAATGGAAAACTCATTTAAAAATTACCATTACAATGACATACTTGTTGGTACTGAGTGCAAAATGCATGCACAAACAAGACTATCCGGCCATATGCGCAGGATTCTGCAACAAACAGCTATGCATATTTAAAATGTTGTGACATCTGACTGCAGATTTCACAAATGCCTAATTTGTCCCACTGAGAGCAATATTCCGCAATATCATTAACTCATTCCAGCAACATAACTGTCCAAACAAATGGTATAATGGCTAGTTTATTTTGACTTAAAATAGAGTAGCTTAATTACACATGACAAAATACCACTGCATACAGGGTGGTGATGGGTTAATGGGCGATATTTAAATGTTCATATTAAATATTCAATTCCCTACAGATTCCCTAAATACATGATTTACGAAAGGGCAATTGGGCCAAATAATTTGAAAATGTCTAGACTGAAAGTTGCTGCTGCCCTAAATAGCACACATAATACCAACCATAATACAAGATTTCCAACACCTATCATTGCCATCACCAAAGTGCTCATGTATGAGAATTTTCTATTCATACCATCACAAAACAACATGAGAACCCTACCCAGGTATGATTATTCGTGTTTTCCCGCTACTCAAGTAATGCGAGAGTGACGACTTAAACTCATCCATAATAGCAGAAGCGGATTGATCACATGATTTATATCTTTTCTCAACAATATTTTATGTCAAAATTATGATTAATTTTGATGTAATACACACAATATTTGGGCAGTCCCATTTCATAATTTCACTCCCGCGATGATGGATATTAAGCGTAGTTGTTGTTGAGTAACTAAAGCAAAGTTAAATGATCAAACAATTTAAGCTACACACATCATATGATTAGAATGAACCAGAAATAGCGAATACGCTATTGGGTAACTAGGTATGACTGCAGGTTTGTGTTAATAGGCTTACATCAGAGGCTATCATATTGCATATTGATATATTTAATGCAGCAATAATAATCATAGTGGCAAGAAAGTGTAACAGGAAAGTGTGTTAAATTTTCGTGCCTATTGGCTTTTATTCTTTTCCCCATTTTAGAGAATTGATTTCAACTTTTTCTTGAAATATAGTGGAAAACTTTTCCACTTAGATGTCTTAGATGTAGTTTGTCGTATTTGTTAAAAGGAAACAAGTTAAATACTTAATTAGAATTATTTTTTTCAAATCAGTGAACAAATGACATCAAGGGATAACTGACATTAAAGCTAACTTGATTACAGCAATAGAGTTAGGCTTGAGGCTATAGGCATCATACAGGTGACAGAAAATCGGCTACTACCTGAATAGATGCATCCATTGGATTAACATCTCTCTTCATCAGAGGCAGAGGAACCAGATTGCAGACCAAAGGTCTAGCAGATCCGTATACCATGATCGGCTTGGGCAATTCTGGGCAATCAGAAGCACTTGGCACTCCTCCTGCCTGATTTTCAGAAGAATTTTTAGAATTAGGATTGATAGTGGGAATGGGTATGCATCCATTCCCTCCCAGCTGATAGCTAGAGCATCTGTTGCGATAGCGCTCTGATCTGGAAGGGTTTCCCCAGTGGTCGAACATACGATCTGCCACACATTGATTTAGTTGCCATTCCGTGGGCAAAACACTCATCCTACGGCTTAATGAGTCTGCAAGCAGATTTAGCCTTCCCGGAATGTGAACCGTTTTCAAGGTGATCATATGATCTAGGCACCAGCCAAGCAGCTTCCAAGTCATCAAACAGACTGGGCGACTTCGTTCCGCCTTGGGGGTTTATGTAAGTCACTACTGTTGAGTTATCTGATAAAACTAGAACTATCTTGTCACAAACTACTCCAAGAAATGTTCCAGGCCCAGAACTACTGCTCGTAATAACAGTAGATTGATATGTTGTTGTGACTGATCCAGATTCCAAAGTCCTGATACTGTAGCTTCTTCCAGGCAAGCTCCCCATACCTCCAGTGATGCATCCATATACATTGTTATATGAGGGTGGGGAGGGGTGAGCATCACCAGGAGATTTTCTCTCTTCATCCACCATTGATGGTGTTGAATAAGATTCCAACACTGACACCTCTGAGTCCAGTGATCCTGCCCTATGGGTCCACTGTGTCATGAGGAATAAATGGATAGGCCATCTGCGCAAGGCCGTCTGCAGAATGACTGGTTCCAGAGAAACCATAAACCCCAGCATTCTCAACTAAACCTGTGCCAGAACAGGACAACTGTTGCACACTGTCTCTATTACTGCGATGAGTATTTCTACTCTCTCCTGATATCTAGATCGAAAAACATGCCCAGGTAAACAAACTTCTGGGATGGGTTCAGCTCTGATTTTTGAAAGTTGATTATCTACCCTAAATCTGTGAGAGTTTTCAAAACTATCCCAAGATTTGCTGATAGACTTTCCTGATTGTGCGCTTTTAACAGCCAGTTGTCCATGTAAGTGTGGACTGCTATGCTTCTCCTGCGGAGGTATGCTTGAATTCCCACCGTCAGCCCTGGAATGCGAATCTTAGGTAGCCGTCAAAACGCCTCGCAATTGGAATGTGAAAACAAGCATCATTCAGATCTATTGACACACACACGCACGCACATGCATGCACACCAACACACATGCACCCCCCCCCCCCACCAACCCACTCACAACAGACACACACACCAAGAGACACACACACACACACTAACACATGCACACCAACACACGCATGCAACACACCAACATAGACACGCACCAACAGAGACATGCACCAACAGACACATGCACAAACAGGAACACGCACCAACAGACACACCACCCACCCACCCCCACCACCCACACATACGCACAAGTACACCACCCAACACACGCACCAACAGACACGCGCACCAACACATGCACGCACGCCAACATGCACCCCCCCCCACCAACCCACCCACAACAGACACACACACCAAGAGACACACACACACACACTAACACATGCACACCAACACACGCATGCAACACACCAACATAGACACGCACCAACAGACACACACACGAACAGAGACATGCACCAACAGACACATGCACAAACAGAAACACGCACCAACAGACACACCACCCACCCACCCCCACCACCCACACATACACACACATACACCAACCAACACATGCATGCACACCAACACACGCACCAACACACACGCACCTACAGACACGTGCACCAACACATGCATGCACGCCAACACATGCACCAACAGACACACCACCCACCCACCCCCACCACCCACACATACACCAACCAACACACGCACCAAGACACACGCACCAACAGACACGCGCACCAACACATGCATGCACACCAACACACGCACGCACGCCAACACACACCAGCAGAAACACACACCAACAGACACACCACCCACCCACCCCCACCACCCACACACCAACATGCCCACCAAAACAAGCATGCACACCAACATATGCACACACACCAACAGAACCACGCACCAACAGACACACCACCCACCCACCCCCTCACACACACACCAACACACGCATTCACACCAACACATGCACACAAACACACGCACGCACACCAACAGATGCACCAACAGACACACGCACCACCAGACACACCACGCATCCCCACCCACACACACCAACCTGCATACCAACACACACATGCACACTAACACACGCACGCACACCAACACATGCACCAACAGACACACACACGGACACCAACACATGCGTCAACACCTACACATACACCAACAGACATACACCAACAGACACCAACAAATGCACCAACACCAACACACACACCAACACGCACACCAACACACTCATGCACACCAACACATGCACCAACAGACACACGCACACGCACCAAAACACACGCATGCACACTAACAAATGCACCAACAGACACATGCACCAACAGACACACACACACCAACAGACACACACACCAACAAACACATGTACACACAGCAACACGCCCACCAACAAACACATGCACGCACACCAACACGCACCAACAAACACACGTACACACACCAACACACGCATGCACAACAAACACACACACACACACCAACACACGCACCAACACCAACACATGAACCAACAGACACGCACCAACACACACACACACCAACACATGCACGCACACCAACAGACACACGCAGGCACCAACACACACACCAATATGCACATGCACCAACACAGACACGCACGCACACCAACACCTGCACCAACAGACAATTGCACCAACAGAAACACGCACCAACAGACACACCACCCAACCACCCCCTCACACATACACACACCAACACACGCATTCACACCAAAAGACACGCGCACCAACACACGCATGCACGCCAACACACGCACCAACAGACACCACCCGCCCACCCCCACATACACCAACCAACACATGCATGCACACCAACACACGCACCAACAGACACACGCACCAACACATGCATGCACACCAACACACACACCAGCAGAAACATGCACCAACAGACATACCACCCACCCACCCCAACCACTCACACACCAACATGCCCACCAACATATGCACACGCACCAACAGAAACACGCACCAACAGACACACCACCCACCCACCCCCTCACACACACACCAACACACGCATTCACACCAACACATGCACACAAACACACGCACGCACACCAACAGATGCACCAACAGACACCACGCATCCCCACCCACACACACCAACATGCATACCAACACACACATGCACACCAACACACGCACACACACCAACACATGCACCAACAGACACACACACGGACACCAACACACGCATCAACACCTACACCAACATACACATACACCAACAGACACACGCACGCACACCAACAAATGCACCAACACCAACAGACACACCATCAACCCACCCCCACGACCCACGTACACCAACCAACACGCACACCAACACATGCACCAACAGACACACGCACACGCACCAACATACACACGCATGCACACTAACAAACGCACCAACAGACACATGCACCAACAGACACACACACACCAACAGACACACGCACCAACAAACACATGTACACACAGCAACACGCATGCACAACAAACACATGCACGCACACCAACACGCACCAACAAACACATGTACACACACCAACACATGCATGCACAACAAACACACACACCAACACAAGCACCAACACATGAACCAACAGACACACGCACCAACACACACACGCACACCAACAGACACATGCACTAACAGACACACGCAGGCACCAACACACGCACCAATATGCACATGCACCAACACAGACACGCACACCAACACCTGCACCAACAGACACACCACCCACCCACCCACCCCCTCACACATACACACACCAACACACGCATTCACACCAACACATGCACACATACACACGCACGCACACCAACACATGCACCAACAGACACATGCATGCACACCAACACATGCACCAACAGACACGCACCAACACACACACACCAACACATGCACGCACACCAACAGACACACGCAGGCACCAACAGACACACCAATATGCACATGCACCAACACAGACACGCACGCACACCAACACCTGCACCAACAGAAACATGCACCACCCAACCACCCCCTCACACATACACACACCAACACACGCATTCACACCAACACATGCACACAAACACACGCACGCACACCAACCAACACACACACCAACAGACACGCGCACCAACACATGCATGCACGCCAACACATGCACCAACAGAGACCACCCACCCACCCCCACATACACCAACCAACACATGCATGCACACCAACACATGCATGCACACCAACACACACACCAGCAGAAACATGCACCAACAGACACACCACCCACCCACCCCCAACCACTCACACACCAACATGCCCACCAACATATGCACACGCACCAACAGAAACACGCACCAACAGACACACCACCCACCCACCCCCTCACACACACACCAACACACGCATTCACACCAACACATGCACACAAACACACGCACGCACACCAACAGATGCACCAACAGACACCACGCATCCCCACCCACACACACCAACATGCATACCAACACACACATGCACACCAACACATGCACGCACACCAACACATGCACCAACAGACACACACACGACACCAACACATGCATCAACACCTACACCAACATACACATACACCAACAGACACACGCACGCACACCAACAAATGCACCAACACCAACAGACACACCACCAACCCACCCCCACGACCCACGTACACCCACCAACACGCACACCAACAGACACACACACACGCACCAACAGACACACGCATGCACACTAACAAATGCACCAACAGACACATGCACCAACAGACACACACACACCAACAAACACATGTACACACAGCAACACGCATGCACAACAAACACATGCACGCACACCAACACGCACCAACAAACACATGTACACACACCAACACATGCATGCACAACAAACACACACACCAACACAAGCACCAACACCAACACATGAACCAACAGACACACGCACCAACACACACACGCACACCAACAGACACATGCACTAACAGACACACGCAGGCACCAACACACGCACCAATATGCACATGCACCAACACAGACACGCACACCAACACCTGCACCAACAGAAACACGCACCAACAGACACACCACCCACCCACCCCCTCACACATACACACACCAACACACGCATTCACACCAACACATGCACACAAACACACGCACGCACACCAACACATGCACCAACAGACACATGCATGCACACCAACACATGCACCAACAGACACACCACACACCCACCCCCACCACCCACACATACACACACCAACACACAGACCAACATACACATGCACACCAACACATACACCAACAGACACACACACCAAGAGACACACGCACACATACCAACACATGCACCAACACCAACAGACACACACACACACACACACTAACACATGCACACCAACACATGCATGCAACACACCAACACAGACACGCACCAACAGACACACACCAACAGACACACGCACCAACAGACATATGCACAAACAGAAACACGCACCAACAGACACACCACCCACCCACCCCCACCACCCACACATACACACACGTACACCAACCAACACATGCACCAAAAGACACGCGCACCAACACACGCATGCACACCAACACACGCACGCACGCCCACACTCACCAACAGACACACCACCCACCCACCCCCACCACCCACACATACACCAACCAACACATGCGTGCACACCAACATGCGCACCAACACACACATGCACACCAACACACGCATGCATACCAACAGACATACACACACTAACAGACACACGCACCAACAGACACACACACCAACAGACACACGCACCAACAGACACACACGCCAACAGACACAAGCACACACACCAACAAACACATACACCAACACACACACACGCCAACATACACATGCACCAACAGACACACATGCCAACAGACACACCACCCACCCACACGTACACCCACCAACACGCACACCAACACACTCATGCACACCAACACATGCACCAACAGACACATACCAAAAGACACATACGCACACCACCTAATGCACCAACATACACCTGCACCAACACACACACGCCAACAGACACATGAATGCAGACCAACAGACACACGCATGCACACCAACACACACACACCAACAGACATACGCACCAAGAGACACATGCACCAACATACACACACACCAACATACACACACACACACCAACAGACACACACACCAACAGACACACACGCCAACAGACACAAGCACACACACACACCAACAAAGGCACCAACACCAACACACGCACCAACAGACACATGCACCAACAGACACGTACACCCACCAACACACGCATGCACCAACACACATACGCACACCAACAAATGCACCAACATACACGTGCACGAAGACACACGCACCATCACACGCACGCATACCAACACATGCACCAACATAAGCACACACCAACAGACACACCACCCACCCACCCACCCACACGAACAAACATATGCACACCAACACACGCACATAAACATGCACACGCACTAACAGACCAGGGAATATTTTGAGCGGTATCGCATCGCAAAATGCGATGCAAATGAGTACCTGTTGCTACACATTCACAACTTCGCTTAGCTATTTGCTGCGATACATAATTTTGATGTTAAATTCAGTCAATTCACTTAATTTTGAAATATTTTTGATAAGTCGTTAAAAGTTGCAAAATGATTGTCAAATTTAGTAAGGAAGCGAGATGCGCATGCGTCGGAGACTGATTTCCGATATAGCCCATAGACATATATAGCTATAGAGCGCATATCTTCATACCTTCCTTCACTATGGGACAAATGACCGCCGGTGTAGCGAGTTCAGTAAGCGCTCTATAGATCAAAATTCTAAAAGCTAGTGATGCACGCATGTGTTAGCGGCTTCATTCTTCAGTTTTGAGTTTGGACACCAGTCGGAAACTCGCAATATGTATCACGGGGTATTCACGGTCGTCGACATATTGCTCGTAACACTTGTAAATCTAAATTCTCCTATAAGGGGGGGGGGGGTATGGCTATTGATCATTGCCTCGTCATTAGTTAGCGTTATGAAAGCTTAAAAACACAAGTTTATCTAGGCTGATTCTGGTCGATTTAGACAATGTTTGTCTCGGAAACTGAGTTATATCATCGCGAATGCTAAACCCCAGTTAGCGCATCCCCAAATCAAGGCCGACAGTATAGTTAGCCATGCTATGGCAGCGTATTGCACTTGATTCGCGTCAGCGACAGATTTAGAATGGCATGTCATGAGAGTGTTCTCGAGTACTCTTCTCCAAAGTCGGGAACATACTTTCTCGCGAGATTATTGGTTAATAAATATAACTATATAGAGAGCAACCAATGAATCACTAGGAAACTACCGACGGTAAAGAAAATAAACAATGTTTTACGCGGTAATTATAAGAATGACGTAGTAGTAGTATATATAGTATATATATATATATATATATATATATATATATATATATATATATATATATATATATATATATAGTGAAACAAGACTGGATTTGTTATTAGAAATTCTCTAATCTGGTTGACAATTGTGCTATCAATGGTGCTGGACAGCGTTGATGTTTAGGGCAGCAACGGCTTCCGGTTTTAATGGTTTCAAATATTTTAGCTTAATTGCCACTTGTACAAATTTAAAGAGTGCATTTTGGCTTTTGTGAATTGAATAATTATCGAATAAATTTGCCTAAATTTTATGCTGAACTGTAGATCATAATAATAGCGCTAATTAGGTACATTCAACGTTATGCCGTGTTCAGTTATTCAACTTCAAGCCATCTTTTGAAGCCACGCTATTTGTGTTAAAGCAGGCCATTTTGCCGTTTCAATGATGATACGATGTTGCTGCCATTATTTCATAAATTATTAGTAATAATTTAGCAACATATGGGCGTCATGTAACTGTTGTATGATCATTCAGCAACATGGGGTATTTGGCCATATTGAGCATATTGTTAAATCTTCTATGCTTGAATAATTCCTCGCGCGATCACGGTGGCAGTATAGGGGCCTAACGCTTTTATGCCCAATTCACAGCAAATTGAAATTTGGTCATCAAATCCATGAAGTAAGCGTTTATTGATTTTTGAAATCATCCAGGCTGGTGATCTTGTCTAATTCACTATTCCAATCACGACAGCGTTTTTAGTTATTCTTCAATATTTCATGTTCCCGTGTTTCTTTTGATAGTCAATGTTCAGAATATGGTTGCTCTTTCCCATAGCGACATCAAACAGCAAGATTGTATAGAGGAAATTATTGCCATTTCGGTTGGGCAATGTGACAAATTATGCATTTTGTAAATGTTGCAATGTATTAGAATCTGCATTCCTGTCAATTTAGCGTTGTCAGAGTTTCCACATACATAACCCTATTAGCATATTACAGTCTGGTGCATTTGCACTCCGTACCAATGCCTAATCTATTGTTATGTTAATGTTTAAACAGGTGGGCCATCACAATGGTGATGTTTAAACCAGCAATCTTTTGATATGCTAATCTGACAATCTATTCACCTATTGTTATGTTAAAAATGAGCACTTTTTGCCAAGGATTTTCTACATGGGCGTCTGAATTTGTGGTTCATGCAACACTTTTTGGGTATAAATTCCAGGTAAAAATTGGACTCTGGGTCCGACCTTGAATTGCCCTAGCTGGTGTAGGGCGCTGAACTCAGCGTAGTCTTAGTTGCTGTGCTAGTCCGAATTTCAGTCAGTTTGCTTAATACTTAGGTTACTAATACGCGAGTACGTTGTTCAGATAAAGTGTACATTGAGATATAATGTAGCTGTGATTTGAGTAGTGTAGTATTCCGTGTTGAGCTTTGGGCTCCACGAGGGATCTTTAATTTTGCTGTTTAGCATGTAATGATTCTTAATTTGAGTGCTCGCATACTATATCATTTATGGTTTATGGTTAGAAACTGGCAGCAATGAGGACCAGCATTTCAACCGATTGACGACTTCATAAGCCACCGTGGCTTACTTCTAAAGAACAGGAGCTGATGTAAGTGTATAGTGTAAGTCTTAAGGCTTCGTTAATATTTCCACTATCTAATTAACCACTTACTTGATTAAATTCTAGAGTTCCTGTTTTTCTTAAAAATTAAGGACATGTCCTCCAGTAGTTGATATTATTCTGACTTCTGGATTTCTGAAACTACCCATTTGAGTCTAGCCATTTATATACCCGATTCCCCAAATTGTCTGTCCAGGTGACCATGATATTAGGTAAATCCAGTGCACTCCATGTTTGAGATCTCATAGTGGTAATAGTTGCTATTTCATATCACATATCATTCCTCTTGGCTACCCCTAGCAACCACTGTCGATACTTGTACAATTTCTGATTTACTGTCTTGACAATGTGTAAAACTTGTTTCAATGCCAGAAAATCATGAAATTGTAAACATATCTTCGCCAGAACCAAATAAAACTGCTAGTTCTTTTCACAGACGAGAGGAAACTTTCATTAAAATTGGTATCTGCCAATTTCTATTTCATATAAGTCGACATTTGACCAGTTATCATTTAACTGTGGCTTTGTACTTGTAACCGTAATTCACTATAAATGATCAGTTCCCTTAGCAGTTAATAACTTGGGAACCTATTGACATTACAACTGTTTCATGGCTTATATCATTTAATTGAATCATTGTAACCTTAATTCAGTATAAATGATCAGTTAACAGTGAGTTCCCTTAGCCATTAATAACTTGGGAAACTATTGACATTACAACTGTTTCATGGCTTATATCATTTAATTGAATCATTGTAAGTTTAATTAGACACAGATGATTGGATAATTGTCTTAGCAGTTATAATACTTGGGAACTATTCATACTTACTACTGTTTACCAGCATAATGGCATCCATTTAATTTTAAGTTATTAAGTTCTGAAATAGGGCTTTTGTCAAACGCATTTCTTCCGTAGCAACAAAGCATACATTATAGCAGTTATTGAATTTCATTCACACTTATATTAGGAGTTAATCTTATGACCTGTTCTTAAGCCGTAGGTGTTAAACACTGAGCTATGCTAGGGTCAGGTCTTTATTAATTGCATTTCTACCTTGTCAGTGAATAATCCACTTGTATTTAATTATTCTTTGTGAAAGGAAATTATTACGCCCCCACTACTGTGAATTGTCACTTCACTTTGGCTTTAATTTCCTGAAGCAATTTATGGCCTGTTCTTAATATTACAGTGTTACTATCACTGATCGTACCTTAAGTTCAGATCATTAACGAGTTAGCAACTCGTTAAATAAGTTTTTCTACACTGTTTGTATTCTTAGGATCCATAATACACCTGTGGTAATCCAAGGTAAAATCACTTAATGATTAATTATCTGGCTTTAAGATAATCTTGTATTCCATACAGTCTAGAATTGGCATTTGTTACTAGGCAAGATCCTGTCTTAGGCCACATAAGTTATCACACATAGGCATTCTAAAATAGACATTGTAGAGTAGATCCAAAATGGCGGAATATTTGCTAACAAACACTGTCCCCAGTGCATTAGAGCACCTTAGTGATGATGCATTTGTGCATCCTAGTACACAGGCCCCATTAGGAATTGAGATGCAACCTCAACACAGCATCTCAGAATCACATGTGACCTTTCAAGATGGAGTCACTATATACGCTAAGGATCACTTTGAAGATGGGTATGACACTGATTACAGCAATGATGGCTGGAGTACTAATGAGGAAGGTGCAAATTCAAATATTAGTTCTTTGGAAGGTTTCCAGGATAGTCACACTAGTGGAGCTATTTTTCCTTCCAGTGATTTTTCTGTTCCTCCTTGTGGAAATGTGTCTACTACCCCTTTGGTTGACACTCTTTCTCAGGTTGCTTCAGGACAGCAGCCGGCCCTCTCTTTTATGGACACTGCGATGCCGAACCACTGTGAGTCTTCTGGTTATCCAGAGCCTCCTGGTGGTTCCTCTCCCCAGTCTCCTGTAGTGAGCACGAGTGAGTTATAAAAGATGAGGGAATGTGTGGATGAGTTAATTAACCACCTGTGTGAGTCATGCGGAAAATACGGTTCCGAAGCCAAATCTGGGCTTGAATACAAATTTTTGTTTTCATTTACAGGATCGCCTTCAAACACCTTTTACGCGAGAGAAGCAGTCTTCGAATCTGCATTCCGAGAATGTAGAACCAAAGAATGCTTCTCAAATAACGGCTATGCGGCCACCACCCGGTTTTTCTCAATTAAATCGACCCCAGATTCAAACTCTGAACCACCACCAAAACTCACTGCAATATATATATATATATATATATATATATATATATATATATATATATATATAGCATTCGTAGTAATACTATAGTAATACGTGGGCCGATTGATACATGCTGATCACAGTAAATTGGTATCATTCACTATTTAAGCCAGAGAAAACCATTAGTAATTTTAAAATAAAAATTGTTAACTCTTTCAACTGAAGTCATAGTATTGCAAAAACTCAATTTCATCTTAATAAGCTGTTGAATATGTTGCAAGTTTTTAAGGGGGACCTGTTTCTCACAGCGGTCATAGCCTGCAACTAGGGTTGGGAGATTTTTCGATATTATCGTCAATATCGCGATATACCGATACCGAAATCGTCATAAATTCGAAAAATCGTAAATATCATCAATACCGACAGGACGATATTGCACTTTTAACTGTGAGTATAATATAAATAACTAAGTTAGAAATGCCATACTCTTACCTCTATTCGGTCCAGTAATAGTCTTTAAGTAATAATCCAGTCTTTGTCTAAGGTAATAAAAACTTAATAAACTCCAAAATAATCTGTGCTCATTTAATTCATGGTTTGTTTGCGCTAATAAAATGATTTAAAGTACAAAATAATCCTTTGTTGTTCACTTTTCCTACTTACACAAATAGACGACGCCATGTTTTTTCTTGCCTCATTCTGAGTGTTAGTCAGTGGGGAATACCATTTGCACTACCCACATTCCATTCTGATGACGTCATTACTACAGGTCAAGCTATTTATCCATTAGTCATTGATCTGCATGGTTAAACATTCTTCTGACCATGAAAGATTTAAACTTTAAAACTTTTTATGTCGATAGGAAACCACACACACTTAATCCGTTATCAATACCACAGCTTGGAACGGTGGGTGATGGGGAAGTTAATCTCTTGCTTTACCGCTATACGTTTTTATGTAACTTTATACAATATATTTAGCATTTTTAAACGAATCAGATCAAAATTCATTCCACATATAACATTACGGATTTATTCCGAGTGAGAGACGTCCTTAAAATAAAGAATTTAGGCCTAATTATTTCCAGTCTTCTATATGTTGTGGCAGTCTTGGCTGCAGAGTTAACTGGGTTAATTTCACACATCCCGGCTACGCCTTGAGATCAATGGATAAACCCGCTAAGTATAGGTCTACAATGGGGCAAATTAGTATTTAATATTACAGACCAAATAAAATCTGATATAATTGTTTCCAGTCTTCACGCTGGTTCTCGTTCAAAATCATGCAGTGTTATTTTATTAATTAGCGGCGGGCTTGATAATGGCTGTCGGAATTCTGCAGTGTGAATTCTGATTGGCTCAAGTATGATACGGCGGCCAATCAGATTTCGCTCTGCGGAATTCCTTTCTGCACAATGAAGTTAATGCGTATTCCTTGCTCAATCTTTTGACAGTTGTCGTGAGGTAAAGATAACACAAAATACAACACAACAGAAGAAAATCCTTTATTTTTCTTATTTGTGATGAATATGGTTAGTTGCATTACATTCGTTGCTTTAAACTGTATATTGAAGGGTGTCAAAGTGTGGAATTTCGTGTATTAAATATGCGGAAATGGCAATCATGGCGTCTCAATTTACGGTTTCAATGCAATAAATTTAATGAAAATAACTTGCAGACGCCACCAATTAGAAATACATGTTATTCTATGTTTATACCCTAACTCCACACCCCACCCAAATGACGATATATCGTGATACCGCGGTATTTTAATGAGATACCGATATCGCCATGCCTTGAGCAATATCGCCCAACCCTACCTGCAACAGCTTCCAGTTAAGCACTAACACTATTCAGCCGTATTACATTGTATTGAATGTGTACTTTGTTTAGCCTACCAGTTGAAAGGAATACGTGATGTAGGTTGGTAAGTTACAAAATATATGTTAACCCTAGTCAATGAAATCACAGTATTCATGGGGGGTGCATTATTGATTTTTTAGAAAATAATTTGACAGATGTGTTGCTGCCTTAAGCAGCAACAGCTTCCAATCAATGTAATTGCCAAATCTGCCAATATGTACTATTTTAGGTTTCCTATACCCTCCTGACCTTGGCAAGAGCCAGTACATGCATATTCTGAATCTGACATATGTTATACTGACAAATGACAATACTGGCTACTGTAGATTTGAAGACTGATACACTATCCTCAATAACATTCTCAGAAGTCCAATATTAATTATTCAACCAACTGTTCATGTCACATTTGTGCAATTTGTGTAAACTACGTGTCGCATATTACACGCCTTACGGACTACTAATTTTTTAGATGGACTACTGATTTGCCAAGTCTGGTACCTTCAACTTTTCGCTAATTTCGAACCCTGGTTATATTACACATTTTAACACTTATCTCCATCTAGATTATTTCGAAACCATATTAGATAAGACTACATACATTCCATATGTATTCTGTTCGTGGCTTGAACAATACGATCGAAGTGCCAATACATGATAAAAATCATGAATTCTCTCAGCTTGAAAATATTGACTAGCTCCCGGTATGGTATATGTATCAATGACTGCTACATTGGAACCAGTCCTGCATTGCATTTTCGGATTCACTTACTCATAGCGTGTGTAGATGAAAAAAGCCGTTCTTGATCATGCAAACATGTTTTGAAACGTTTCCCCGTTGGAACACCAACCAGTTTCAACAGTTTGTTTGCTATGCAAGTGCTATGAACTGCTATGCATTATTCAATTTGTTTAGCAGTTACTGCAACACAATTTTTTTCCAACAAAATATTCCCTGCAGACACGCACCAACAGACACACACGCCAACAGACACACACGCCAACATACACATGCACCAACAGACACACACCAACACATGCACCAACAAACACATGACCACCAACACACTCCGCATGTACACTAAATACACGCATGCACACCAACACACGCACCAACAGAAACAGACACACGCACCAACACACACACACCACCCACCCACCCCCACCACCGACACACACACATACACCCACCAACACTCATGCACACCAACACATGCACCAACAGACACACGCACACACACCAATAGACACACATGCACACCAACAGACACGTACACACACCAACACACGCACCAACACACACACGCCAACAGACACACGCATGCACACCAACAGACACACGAATGCACACCAACAGACACACGCACCAACAGACACAAGCACACGCACTACCCACCCACACCCACACATACACACACCAACACGCCCACCAACACACACGCACACCAACACATGCACCAACAGACAATTGCACCAACAGAAACATGCACCAACAGACACACCACCCACCCACCCCCACACACATACCAACACACGCATTCACACCAATACATGCACGCACACCAACACATGCACCAACAGACACACACCAACACATGCATGCACACCAACAGACACATGCATGCACACCAACACACGCACCAACAGACACATGCACGGACACCAACACACGCATCAACACCTACACATGCACCAACAGACACATACACCAACAGCCACATGCACCAACAGACACACCAACACACAGACCAACACACACACCAACACACGCACCAACATACACATGCTCCAACAGACACACCAACACACCAACACATGCACCAACAGACACATGCACAGACACCAACACATGCATCAACACCTACACACGCACCAACAGACACATACACCATGCACCAACACCAAAACATGCACCAACAGACACATACACTAATAGACACGTGCACCAACAGACACACGCATGCACACCAACACCAACATACACCCACACAGGCACCAACAGACATATGCACACACACCAACAGACACACAAATCAACAGACACATGCACCAACCGAAACATGCACCAACAGACACACCACCCACCCACCCAACAACATACGCATGCACACCAACACATGCACGCACACAACACACGCACACCAACACATGCACCAACACACTCACCAACACACACATGCACCAACAGACACACCATCTCCACCCACACACATGTACACCCACCAACACGCACACCAACACACATATGCACGCCAACACATGCATGCACACCAACAGACACGCGCACCAAGAGACACACACACACCAACAGACAAATGCACCAACAGACAAATGCACGCACACCAACAGACACACGCACCAACAGACACACACATGCACACAAACAGACACACACACCAACAGACACATGCACCAACAGAAACATGCTACAACAGACACATGCACCAACAGAAACACGCATGCACACTAACACACACACCAACAGACACACGCACAAACACATACACCCACATGCACCAACAGACACATGCAGGCACACCAACACATGCATGCACACCGACACATGCACCAACAGACACACACCAACACATACATGCATGCACACCAACACACGCACCAACACGCACCAACAGACACACGCACGGACACCAACACACGCATCAACACCTACACACGCACCAACAGACACATACACCAACAGACACATACACCAACAGACACATGCACCAACAGACACCAACACAAGCACACCCACCCCCACCCCCTCACACACACGAACACCAACACATGCATGCACACCAACACGCACGCACACCAACATACATGCACTAACAGACACATGCACCAACAGACACACACACACCAACACGCACACACACACCAATAGACACACACACCAATACACACACTCGCACACCAACAGACATGTGCATCAGGAGATACACGCACCAACAGACACATGCACCAACACACACACATGCCAACAGACACATGCACCAACAGATACACGCATGCACACCAACACATGCACAAACACCAACATACACACGCACACCAACACATGCACCAACAGAAACATGCAGCAACAGACACACCACCCACCCACCCCCACACACACCAACACATGCATGTACACCAACACACGCACACACATACCACACACACCAACAGACACATGCACGCACACCAACACACGCACCAACACCAACAGACACACACGCCAACAGACACACGCATGCACAACAAATGCACCAACACATGCACCACCAGACACACGATCCAACAGAAACATGCACCAACAGACACACCCACCCCACCACCCACACACACGCACCAACACACGCATGCACACCAACACATGCACGCACACCAACACACACATGCACCAACAGACACACACCAACAGACATGCATGTACACCAACACCAACACACGCACAAACAGACACACCACCCACCCCACCACCCACACCAACATGCATACCAACACACACATGCACACCAACACAAGCACGCACACCAACACATGCACCAACACCAACAGACACACCCACCACCCACCCACCCCCACCTCCCACACACACACGTACACCCACCAACACCAACACATGCACCAACAGACACATACCAATAGACACATACACTAATAGACACGTGCACCAACAGACATGCATGCACACCAACACCAACATACACCCACGCACACCAACACACACACCAACAGACACAGGCACCAACAGACATATGCACACACACCAACACGCACACACCCACCAACACACTCATGCACACCAACACATGCACCAACAGACACACGCACACACAACAACACATGCATGCACACCAACACACGCACCAACAGACACATACCAACAGACACGTACACACACCAACAAATGCACCAACACCTGCACCAACATACACCTGCACCAACACACACACACACACCAACAGACACACGCATGCACACCAACAGACACACACATGCACACCAACACACACACGCACCAACACACACATGCACCAACAGACACACGCACCAACACACACACACACGCCAACAGACACACGCATGCACACCAACAGACACACGCATGCACACCAACAGACACACGCATGCACACCAACACACACACACACCAACAGACATACGCACCAACAGACACATGCACCAACATACACACACACACCAAGACACACGCACCAACAGACACAATGCTAACAGACACAAGCACACGCACCAACAAACACATGCACCAACAGACACACGCACGGACACCAACACACGCACCAACATACACATGCACCAACAGACATACACGCCAACAGACACCTGACCACCAACACACACCACATGCACACCAACACATGCACCAACAGACACATGCACCAACAGAAACACGCACCAACAGACACACCACCCACCCACACACACACACCAACACACGCACCAACAGACACACACCACCCAGCACCACCACGGACACCAACATGCATACCAACACACACATGCACACCAACACACGCATGCACACCAACAGAAACACGCACCAACAGACACACCAACACACACAAACATGCACACACACTAACAGACCAGGGAATATTTTGAGCGGTATCGCATCGCAAAATGCGATGCAAATGAGTACCTGTTTGCTACACATTCACAATTCGCTTAGCTATTTGCTGCGATACATAATTTTGATGTTAAATTCAGTCAATTCACTTAATTTTGAAATATTTTTGATAAAGTCGCTAAAAGTTGCAAAATATTTGTCAAATTTACTAAGGAAGCGAGATGCGCATGCGTCGGAGACTGATTTCCGATATAGCCCATAGACATATATAGCTATAGAGCGCATATCTTCATACCTTCCTTCACTATGGGACAAATGACCGCCGGTGTAGCGAGTTCAGTAAGCGCTCTATAGATCAAAATTCTAAAAGCTAGCGATGCGCGCATGCGTTAGCGGCTTCATTCTTCAGTTTTGGGTTTGGACACCAGTCAGAAACTCATATGTATCACGGGGTATTCACGGTCGTCGACATATTGCTCGTAACAGACTCTCTTGTAAATCTAAATTCTCCTATAGGGGGGGGGGGGGGCGGTATGGCTATTGATCATTGCCTCGTCATTAGTTAGCGTTATGAAAGCTTAAAAACACAAGTTTATCTAGGCTGATTCTGGTCGATTTAGACAATGTTTGTCTCGGAAACTGAGTTATATCATCGCGAATACTAAACCCCTGTTAGCGCATCCCCAAATCAAGGCCGACAGTATAGTTAGCCATGCTATGGCAGCGTATTGCACTTGATTCGCGTCCGCGACAGATTTAGAATGGCATGGCATGTCATGAGAGTGTTCTCGAGTACTCTTCTCCAAAGTCGGGAACATACTTTCTCGCGAGATTATTGGTTAATAAATATAACTATATAGAGAGCAACCAATGAATCACAAGGAAACTACCGACGGTAAAGAAAATAAACAATGTTTTACGCGGTAATTATAAGAATGACGTAGTAGTAGTATATATATATACACCTGTGCAAAACTTAAGCACCACCCTATTTGTACGCACATGCGAGGGTATATTCATGTGCTATGAAGAAAGCAATAGCATAAACATTTATGTACTCATCCATCTTAGTGCAAGAGGTAATAATGCAACTAGAGGAATGCTGATTATGATGGTGGGGAAACACTGTATGTTTTTGTTTGAACTTGAAAACGAGGCCTGAATATGGTTACGTTGACACAACTGACAACTATTGCCCTACAGTTGACACACGTGGCTAGATTGTCATTAATGGTGTCTGTAAACGAAGTTTAACATCTGTGCACGAGTTTGAGACTCTCATTATTAATACCGGGTATATCCACCTTGTGCCTGGATGACGGCCTGGACACGACGTCTCATGCTGGTCACCAACCGACTGATACGCCATTGTGGTATTCGTTGCCATTCAAGATGGAGTGCGTCTGTTAATTCCTGTAGGTTCTGCACAGGAGGATCCCTCCTTCTCACCATGTTTTCCAGAATGTCCCAGATATGCTCAATATGGTTCATGTCAGGGCTCCTTGCTGGCGATGGTAGGGTTTCGATGGCATTCTGATGGAGGTATTCATGCACAGCTCTAGCACGATGTGGTCGGGCGTTGTCATCCATGAATATAGGGTGGGTTCCAGGTGCATGATTTACAAAATGAGGGACCACAACTCTATCCAGTGTGGAATCTTGATATCTTTGTCCATTTAGTGTTCCAGGTACAGTCAACAGATCCAGCTTACAATCAAATGAGATGCACCCCCATATCATAACGGAACCTCCACCAAATGGAACTTCTTCCATGATGTTACGTTGGTCATACGCCGTGCGTCTGGACCTCCATACATGAGTTCGACCATCTGTGGCATGAAGCAGGAACCGACTTTCATCGGACCAGTGTACCCGTCTCTTTCGTTGCACCACCTCAGACGCTCCTCTTTGTGGTGTGCAGTGAGGAGAGGACGTCTGACAGGTCTCCTAGCTTTCATGCCAGCAGCATAGTCTCCTTTTGACGGTAGACATCGACACTCTATTGCGCATTTCCCATTGCTGGCTGAGCACTCTGCTGTTGGTGAATGGAGATCTCCTAACAAGGCGTACTAGGGCTCGATCATCACGGGCAGTAGTCTTCTTCGGTCTTCCAGATCTAGGCCTGTCCTTCACCTCGTTAGTTTGCCCATGTTTTGCAATCAAACGACTGATTACAGTATGGTTAATGTTCAGCTGTCTGCCAATCTCTCTGCATGACATACCAGTGGTATGATGCCTATGATTTGCCATTTCACACGATCACTTAACCTTCGTCTTGCCATAGCGGTTCACAATCAAGAGCTAATTCTCTCTGTACAAATAAACCACGGTCATGAACACAAAATTCCTAATCTTGTCGCCTAAATCTGTATGTAATGTTCTACACCTCAAACTGGACTTTTACATAACTGAACACGTGTGCTGTTTCCCGCCACGCACGGACATCAAGCGGCATGAAGTCATGCATGCATGTGCATTTCGTACTTGGAATTATGTCAGCTAACTGCGGGGACAAAAAGTATGGCAGCCTAGTTGTACCATCATGTTTCTACGTTCTATTGTTTTTGCTGGTGCTTAACTTTTGCACAGGTGTATAGTATATATATATATATATATATATATATATATATATATATATATATATATATATATATATAGTGAAACAAGAATGGATTTGTTATTAGAAATTCTCTAATCTGGTTGACAATTGTGCTATCAATGGTGCTGGACGGCATTGATGTTTAGGGCAGCAACGGCTTCCGGTTTTAATGGTTTCAAATATTTTAGCTTAATTGCCACTTGTACACATTTAAAGAGTGCATTTTGGCTTTTGTGAATTGAATAATTATCGAATAAATTTGCCTAAATTTTATGCTGAACTGTAGATCATAATAATAGCGCTAATTAGGTACATTCAACGTTATGCCGTGTTCAGTTATTCAACTTTAAGCCATCTTTTGAAGCCACGCTATTTGTGTTAAAGCAGGCCATTTTGCCGTTTCAATGATGATACGATGTTGCTGCCATTATTTCATAAATTATTAGTAATAATTTAGCAACATATGGGCGTCATGTAACTGTTGTATGATCATTCAGCAACATGGGGTATTTGGCCATATTGAGCATATTGTTAAATCTTCTATGCTTGAATAATTCCTCGCGCGATCACGGTGGCAGTATAGGGGCCTAACGCTTTTATGCCCAATTCACAGCAAATTGAAATTTGGTCATCAAATCCATGAAGTAAGCGTTTATTGATTTTTGAAATCATCCAGGCTGGTGATCTTGTCTAATTCACTATTCCAATCACGACAGCGTTTTTAGTTATTCTTCAATATTTCATGTTCCCGTGTTTCTTTTGATAGTCAATGTTCAGAATATGGTTGCTCTTTCCCATAGCGACATCAAACAGCAACATTGTATAGAGGAAATTATGGCCATTTCGTTTGGGCGATGTGACAAATTATGCATTTTGTAAATGTTGCAATGTATTAGAATCTGCATTCCTGTCAATTTAGCGTTGTCAGATTTTCCACATACATAACCCTATTAGCATATTACAGTCTGGTGCATTTGCACTCCGTACCAATGCCTAATCTATTGTTATGTTAATGTTTAAACAGGTGGGCCATCACAATGGTGATGTTTAAACCAGCAATCTTTTGATATGCTAATCTGACAATCTATTCACCTATTGTTATGTTAAAAATGAGCACTTTTTGCCAAGGATTTTCTACATGGGCGTCTGAATTTGTGGTTCATGCAACACTTTTTGGGTATAAATTCCAGGTAAAAATTGGACTCTGGGTCCGACCTTGAATTGCCCTAGCTGGTGTAGGGCGCTGAACTCAGCGTAGTCTTAGTTGCTGTGCTAGTCCGAATTTCTGTCAGTTTGCTTAATACTTAGGTTACTAATACGCGAGTACGTTGTTCAGATAAAGTGTACATTGAGATATAATGTAGCTGTGATTTGAGTAGTGTAGTATTCCGTGTTGAGCTTTGGGCTCCACAAGGGATCTTTAATTTTGCTGTTTAGCATGTAATGATTCTTAATTTGAGTGCTCGCATACTATATCATTTTTGGTTTATGGTTAGAAACTGGCAGCAATGAGGACCGGCATTTCAACCGATTGACGACTTCATAAGCCACCGTGGCTTACTTCTAAAGAACAGGAGCTGATGTAAGTGTATAGTGTAAGTCTTAAGGCTTCGTTAATAATATTCCCACTATCTAATTAACCACTTACTTGATTAAATTCTAGAGTTCCTGTTTTTCTTAAAAATTAAGGACATGTCCTCCAGTAGTTGATATTATTCTGACTTCTGGATTTCTGAAACTACCCATTTGAGTCTAGCCATTTATATACCCGATTCCCCAAATTGTCTGTCCAGGTGACCATGATATTAGGTAAATCCAGTGCACTCCATGTTTGAGATCTCATAATGGTAATAGTTGCTATTTCATATCACATATCATTCCTCTCGGCTACCCCTAGCAACCACTGTCAATACTTGTACAATTTCTGATTTACTGTCTGGACAATGTGTAAAACTTGTTTCAATGCCAGAAAATCATGAAATTGTAAACATATCTTCGCCAGAACCAAATAAAACTGCTAGTTCTTTTCACAGACGAGAGGAAACTTTCATTAAAATTGGTATCTGCCAATTTCTATTTCATATAAGTCGACATTTGACCAGTTATCATTTAACTGTGGCTTTGTACTTGTAACCGTAATTCACTATAAATGATCAGTTCCCTTAGCAGTTAATAACTTGGGAACCTATTGACATTACAACTGTTTCACGGCTTATATCATTTAATTGAATCATTGTAACCTTAATTCAGTATAAATGATCAGTTAACAGTGAGTTCCCTTAGCCATTAATAACTTGGGAAACTATTGACATTACAACTGTTTCATGGATTATATCATTTAATTGAATCATTGTAAGTTTAATTAGACACAGATGATTGGATAATTGTCTTAGCAGTTATAATACTTGGGAACTATTCATACTTACTACTGTTTACCAGCATAATGGCATCCATTTAATTTTAAGTTATTAAGTTCTGAAATAGGGCTTTTGTCAAACGCATTTCTTCCGTAGCAACAGAGCATACATTATAGCAGTTATTGAATTTCATTCACACTTATATTAGGAGTTAATCTTATGACCTGTTCTTAAGCCGTAGGTGTTAAACACTGAGCTATGCTAGGGTCAGGTCTTTATTAATTGCATTTCTACTTTGTCAGTGAATAATCCAAACTTGTATTTAATTATTCTTTGTGAAAGGAAATTATTACGCCCCCACTACTGTGAATTGCCACTTCACTTTGGCTTTACTTTCCTGAAGCAATTTATGGCCTGTTCTTAATATTACAGTGTTACTATCCCTGATCGTACCTTAAGTTCAGATCATTAACGAGTTAGCAACTCATTAAATAAGTTTTTCTACACTGTTTGTATTCTTAGGATCCATAATACAACTGTGGTAATCCAAGGTAAAATCACTTAATGATTAATTATCTGGCTTTAAGATAGAATCTTGTATTCCATACAGTCTAGAATTGGCATTTGTTAATAGGCAAGATCCTGTCTTAGGCCACATAAGTTATCACACATAGGCATTCTAAAATAGACATTGTAGAGTAGATCCAAAATGGCGGAATATTTGCTAACAAACAGTCCCCAGTGCATTAGAGCACCTTAGTGATGATGCATTTGTGCATCCTAGTACACAGGCCCCATTAGGAATTGAGATGCAACCTCAACACAGCATCTCAGAATCACATGTGACCTTTCAAGATGGAGTCACTATATACGCTAAGGATCACTTTGAAGATGGGTATGACACTGATTACAGCAATGATGGCTGGAGTACTAATGAGGAAGATGCAAATTCAAATATTAGTTCTTTGGAAGGTTTCCAGGATAGTCACACTAGTGGAGCTATTTTTCCTTCCATTGATTTTTCTGTTCCTCCTTGTGGAAATGTGTCTACTACCCCTTTGGTTGACACTCTTTCTCAGGTTGCTTCAGGACAGCAGCCGGCCCTCTCTTTTATGGACACTGCGATGCCGAACCACTGTGAGTCTTCTGGTTATCCAGAGCCTCCTGGTGGTTCCTCTCCCCAGTCTCCTGTAGTGAGCACGGGTGAGTTATAAAAGATGAGGGAATGTATGGATGAGTTAATTAACCAACTGTGTGAGAGTCATGCGGAAAATACGGTTCCGAAGCCAAATCTGGGCTTGAATACAAATTTTTGTTTTCATTTACAGGATCGCCTTCAAACACCTTTTACGCGAGAGAAGCAGTCTTCGAATCTGCATTCCGAGAATGTAGAACCAAAGAATGCTTCTCAAATAATGGCTATGCGGCCACCACCCAGATTTTCTCAATTAAATCGACCCCAGATTCAAACTCTGAACTACCACCAAAACTCACTGCAAAATATATATATATATATATATATATACATGTGCAAAAGTTAAGCACCACCCTATTTTTACACACATGCGAGGGTATATTCATGTGCTATGAAGAAAGCAATAGCATAAACATTATGTACCCATCCATCTTAGTGCAAGAGGTAATAATGCAACTAGAGGAATGCTGATTATGATGGTGGGGAAACACTATGTTTTTGTTTGAACTTGAAAACGAGGCCTGAATATGGTTACGTTGACACAACTGACAACTATTGCCCTACAGTTTACACACGTGGCTAGATTGTCATTAATGGTGTCTGAAAACGAAGTTTAACATCTGTGCACGAGTTTGAGACTGTCATTATTAATACCGGGTATATCCACCTTGTGCCTGGATGACGGCCTGGACACGACGTCTCATGCTGGTCACCAACCGACTGATACGCCATTGTGGTATTCGTTGCCATTCAAGATGGAGTGCGTCTGTTAATTCCTGTAGGTTCTGCACAGGAGGATCCCTCCTTCTCACCATGTTTCCCAGAATGTCCCAGATATGCTCAATAGGGTTCATGTCAGGGCTCCTTGCTGGCCATGGCAGGGTTTCGATGGCATTCTGGCGGAGGTATTCATGCACAGCTCTAGCACAATGTGGTCGGGCGTTGTCATCCATGAATATAGTGTGGGTTCCAGGCACATGATTTACAAAATGAGGTACCACAACTCTATCCAGTATGGAATCTTGATATCTTTGTCCATTTAGTGTTCCAGGTACAGTCAACAGATCCAGCTTACAATCAAATGAGATGCACCCCCATATCATAACGGAACCTCCACCAAATGGAACTTCTTCCATGATGTTACGTTGGTCGTACGCCGTGCGTCTGGACCTCCATACACGAGTTTGACCATCTGTGGCATGAAGCAGGAACCGACTTTCATCGGACCAGTGTACCCGTCTCCAGGATCTCATGTTCCAGTGTCTTCTTTCGTTGCACCACCTCAGACGCTCCTCTTTGTGGTGTGCAGTGAGGAGAGGACGTCTGACAAGTCTCCTAGCTTTCATGCCAGCAGCATACAGTCTCCTTTTGACGGTAGACATTGACACTCTATTGCGCGTTTCCCATTGCTGGCTGAGCACTCTGCTGTTGGTGAATGGAGATCTCCTAACAAGGCGTACTAGGGCTCGATCATCACGGGCAGTAGTCTTCTTCGGTCTTCCAGATCTAGGCCTGTCCTTCACCTCGTTAGTTTGCCCATGTTTTGCAATCAAACGACTGATTACAGTATGGTTAATGTTCAGCTGTCTGCCAATCTCTCTGCATGACATACCAGTGGTATGCATGCCTATGATTTGCCATTTCACATGATCACTTAACCTTCGTCTTGCCATAGCGGTTCACAATCAAGAGCTAATTCTCTCTGTACAAATAAACCACGGTCATGAACACAAAATTCCTAATCTTGTCGCCTAAATCTGTATGTAATGTTCTACACCTCAAACTGGACTTTTACATAACTGAACATGTGTGCTGTTTCCCACCACGCACGGACATCAAGCAGCGTGAAGTCATGCATGCATGTGCATTTCGTACTTGGAATTATGTCAGCTAACGCGGGGACAAAAAGTATGGCAGCCTAGTTGTACCATCATGTTTCTACGTTCTATTGTTTTTGCTGGTGCTTAACTTTTGCACAGGTGTATATATATATATATATATATAGCATTCGTAGTAATACTATAGTAATACGTGGGCCGATTGATACATGCTGATCACAGTAAATTGGTATCATTCACTATTTAAGCCAGAGAAAACAACCATTAGTAATTTTAAAATAAAAATTGTTAACTCTTTCAACTGAAGTCATAGTATTGTAAAAACTCAATTTCATCTTAATAAGCTGTTGAATATGTTGCAAGTTTTTAAGGGGGACCTGTTGCTCACAGCGGTCATAGCCTGCAACAGCTTCCAGTTAAGCACTAACACTATTCAGCCGTATTACATTGTATTGAATGTGTACTTTGTTTAGCCTACCAGTTGAAAGGAATACGTGATGTAGGTTGGTAAGTTACAAAATATATGTTAACCCTAGTCAATGAAATCACAGTATTCATGGGGGGGTGCATTATTGATTTTTTAGAAAATAATTTGACTGAGATGTGTTGCTGCCTTAAGCAGCAACAGCTTCCAATCAATGTAATTGCCAAATCTGCCAATATGTACTATTTTAGGTTTCCTATACCCTTCTGACCTTGGCAAGAGCCAGTACATGCATATTCTGAATCTGACATATGTTATACTGACAAATGACAATACTGGCTACTGTAGATTTGAAGACTGATACACTATCCTCAATAACATTCTCAGAAGTCCAATATTAATTATTCAACCAACTGTTCATGTCACATTTGTGCAATTTGTGTAAACTATGTGTCGCATATTACACGCCTTACGGACTACTAATTTTTTAGATGGACTACTGATTTGCCAAGTCTGGTACCATCAACATTTCGCTAATTTCGAACCCTGGTTATATTACACATTTTAACACTTATCTCCATCTAGATTATTTCGAAACCATATTAGATAAGACTACATACATTCCATATGTATTCTGTTCGTGGCTTGAACACGATCGAAGTGCCAATACATGATAAAAATCATGAATTCTCTCAGCTTGAAAATATTGACTAGCTCCCAGTATGGTATATGTATCAATGACTGCTACATTGGAACCAGTCCTGCATTGCATTTTCGGATTCACTTGCTCATAGCGTGTGTAGAGGAAAAAAGCCGTTCTTGATCATGCAAACATGTTTTGAAACGTTTCCCCGTTGGAACGCCAACCAGTTTCAACAGTTTGTTTGCTATGCAAGTGCTATGAACTGCTATGCATTATTCAATTTGTTTAGCAGTTACTGCAACGCAATTTTTTCCCAACAAAATATTCCCTGCAGACACGCACCAACAGACACACACGCCACCAGACACACACACCAACATACACATGCACCAACAGACACACATGCCAACAGACACACATGCCAACAGACACACACCAACACATGCACCAACAAACACATGACCACCAACACACTCCGCATGTACACTAAACACACGCATGCACACCAACACGCACCAACAGAAACACACACACGCCAACAGACACACACACCACCCATCCACCCCCACCACCCACACACACACATACACTCACCAACACACTCATGCACACCAACACATGCACCAACAGACACACGCACACACACCAACACACGCATGCACACCAACAGACACGTACACACACCAACACCCGCACCAACATACACCCGCACCAACAAACACACGCACCAACACACACACACCAACAGACACATGCATGCACACCAACACACACACGCACCAACAGACACAAGCACACGCACCAACACATGCACCACCCACCCACACCCACCACCCACACATACACACACCAACACATCCACCAACACACACATGCACCAACAGAAACATGCACCAACAGACACACCACCCACCCACTCCCACACACATACCAACACACGCATTCACACCAACACATGCACGCACACCAACAGACACACGCATGCACACCAACAAACACACCAACACATGCACCAACAGACACACCAACACACAGACCAACACACACATGCACACCAACTAACACACCAACACACACATGCTCCAACAGACACACCAACACATGCACCAACAGACACATGCACAGACACCAACACATGCATCAACACCTACACACACACCAACAGACACATACACCAACAAATGCACCAACACCAAAACACGCACCAACAGACACATACACTAATAGACACGTGCACCAACAGACACACGCATGCACACCAACACCCACACACACCAACACACACAGGCACCAACAGACATATGCACACACACACCAACAGACACACACATCAACAGACACATGCACCAACCGAAACATGCACCAACAGACACACCACCCACCCACCCGCACACACACATACACCCAACAACACACGCATGCACACCAGCACATGCACGCACACAACCCACCAACACATGCACCAACACACTCACCAACACACACATGCACCAACAGACACACCATCACCACCCACACACACGTACACCCACCAACACGCACACCAACACACATATGCACGGCAACACATGCATGCACACCAACAGACACGCGCACCAAGAGACACACACACCAACAGACAAATGCACCAACAGACAAACGCACACACACCAACAGACACACGCACCAACAGACACACACATGCACACAAACAGACACACACACCAACAGACACATGCACCAACAGAAACATGCTACAACAGACACATGCACCAACAGAAACACGCATGCACACCAACACACACCAACAGACACACGCACAAACACATACACCCACATGCACCAACAGACACATGCACGCACAGCAACACACATGCACACCGACACATGCACCAACAGACACACACCAACACATGCATGCACACCAACAGACACACCAACACGCACCAACAGACACACGCACGGACACCAACACACGCATCAACACCTACACACGCACCAACAGACACATACACCAACAAATGCACCAACAGACACATGCACCAACAGACAGACGCGCCCCCCCCCCCCCCCCCCCCCCCCCCCCCGCTCACACACACGAACCCCAACACATGCATGCGCACCAACACATGCACGCACACCAACATACATACATGCACTAACAGACACATGCACCAACAGACACACACACACCAACACACCAATAGACACACACACCAATAGACACACACACCAACAGACATGTGCATCAGGAGATACACGCACCAACAGACACACGCTTGCACACCAACACCAACATACACCCACACACACCAACACACACAGGCACCAACAGACATATGCACACACACACCAACAGACACACACATCAACAGACACATGCACCAACCGAAACATGCACCAACAGACACACCACCCACCCACCCGCACACACACATACACCCAACAACACACGCATGCACACCAGCACATGCACGCACACAACCCACCAACACATGCACCAACACACACATGCACCAACAGACACACCATCACCACCCACACACACGTACACCCACCAACACGCACACCAACACACATATGCACGGCAACACATGCATGCACACCAACAGACACGCGCACCAAGAGACACACACACCAACAGACAAATGCACCAACAGACAAACGGACGCACACCAACAGACACATGCACCAACAGACACACACATGCACACAAACAGACACACACACCAACAGACACATGCACCAACAGAAACATGCTACAACAGACACATGCACCAACAGAAACACGCATGCACACCAACACACACCAACAGACACACGCACAAACACATACACCCACATGCACCAACAGACACATGCACGCACAGCAACACACATGCACACCGACACATGCACCAACAGACACACACCAACACATGCATGCACACCAACAGACACACCAACACGCACCAACAGACACACGCACGGACACCAACACACGCATCAACACCTACACACGCACCAACAGACACATACACCAACAAATGCACCAACAGACACATGCACCAACAGACAGACGCCCCCCCCCCCCCCCCCGCTCACACACACGAACCCCAACACATGCATGCGCACCAACACGCACGCACACCAACATACATACATGCACTAACAGACACATGCACCAACAGACACACACACCAACACACCAATAGACACACACACCAATACACACACCAACAGACATGTGCATCAGGAGATACACGCACCAACAGACACATGCACCAACACACACACATGCCAACAGACACATGCACCAAGAGACACACGCATGCACACCAACACCAACATACACACGCACACCAATACATGCACCAACCGACACATGCACCAACAGAAACATGCAGCAACAGACACACCACCCACCCACGCCCACACACCCCCACACATGCATGTACACCAACACATGCACGCACACCACATACACCAACAGACGCACACACCAACAGACACATGCACGCACCCCAACACCAACATACACATGCACCAACAGACACACATGCCAACAGACACACGCACGCACAACAACAATCGCACCAACACATGGACCACCAGACACACGCACCAACAGACATACTCACCGACAGAAACACGCACCAACAGACACACCCACCCCACCACCCACACACACGCATGCACACCAACACATGCATGCACACCAACACATGCACGCACACCAACACACACATGCACCAACAGACACACACCAACAGACATGCATGTACACCAACACCAACACACGCACAAACAGACACACCACCCACCCCACCAACCACACCAACATGCATAGCAACACACACATGCACACCAACACAAGCACGCACACCAACAGACACACACACAGACACCATCACACGCATCAACACCTACACATACACCAACATACACATACACCAACAGACACACGCACGCACACCAACAAATGCACCAACACCAACAGACACACCCACCACCCACCCACCCCCACCCCACCAACACACTCATGCACACCAACAGACACATACCAACAGACACATACACTAATAGACACACGCATGCACACCAACACCAACATACACCCACGCACACCAACACACACACCAACAGACACAGGCACCAACAGACATATGCACACACACCAACATGCACACACCCACCAAGACACTCATGCACACCAACAGACACACGCACACACACCAACACACGCATGCACACCAACACACGCACCAACAGACACGTACACAGACCAACAAATGCACCAACACCTGCACCAACACACCCCCGCACCAACAGACACACGCACCAACACACACACACACACACCAACAGACACACGCATGCACGCCAACAGACACACACACGCACCAACACACACACGCACCAACACACACACACACGCCAACAGACACACGCATGCACACCAACAGACACATGCATGCACACCAACACACACCAACAGACATACGCACCAACAGACACATGCACCAACATACACACACACACACACACACACACCAAGACACACACAACAGACACACATGCTAACAGACACAAGCACACGCACCAACAAACACCTGCACCAACAGACACACGCACGGACACCAACACACGCACCAACATACACATGCACCAACAGACACACACGCCAACAGTCACACCAACAGACACCTGACCACCAACACACACCGCATGCACACCAACACATACATGCACCAACAGACACACCACCCACCCACACCAACACATGCACCAACAGACACACACCACCCACCACCACCACCGACACCAACATGCATACCAACACACACATGCACACCAACACACGCACGCACACCAACACATCCAATAACAGACACACACACGGACACCAACACACGCATCAACACCTACACATACACCAACATACACATACACCAACAGACACATGCAGGCAGACCAACACACACACCAACATACACATGCACCAACACACACACGCCAACAGACACACGCACACACACCAACACCAACACACACACCAACTGACACACGCACCAACAGAAGCACACACCAACAGACACACCACCCACCCACCCCACCACCAACACATGCACGCACACCAACACACACGCACATCACCACACGCACCAACAAAGACACACCAACAGACACACGCACACACACCAACACACGCACCAACATACACCCGCACCAACAGACACACACGCCAACAGACACATGCTCTATCACCAACACATGCACCAACAGACACACACACCAACAGACACATGCACCAACAGACACACCACCCACCCACACGTACACCCAACACACACACACACCAACAGACACACGCACACACACCAACACACACACACCGACACACGCACGAAGAGACACACGCACCAACAGACACACGCACGCACACCATCACATGCACCAACATAAGCACACACACCAACAGACACCACCCACCCACCTCCACCACCCACACACACACACACATGCACACCAACATACACACGCACACCAACACACACATGCACACCAACACACGCATGCACACCAACACACGCATGCACACCAACATACACATGCACAAACATACACACACCAACAGACACACACACCAACATACACACGCACTCACACCAACACACGCACCAACACCAACACACACCAACATACACACACACAAACACACACACACCAACAGACACACACACCAACAGACACATGCACACACACCAACAGACACATGCACGCACACCAACACACGCACCAAGACCAACACATGTACCAACACCAACACACGCACCAACATACACACACGCATGCATACCAACACATGCATGCACACCACCAGACACACCAACAGACAATGCATTAGCGGCTTCATTCTTCAGTTTTGGGTTTGGACACCAGTCAGAAACTCATAATATGTATCACGGGGTATTCACGGTCGTATGCACACCAACAGACGCATGCACACCAACAGAAACACGCACCAACAGACACACCATCCACCCACCCACACCAACACACGCACGCACACAAACATGCACACGCACTAACAGACCAGGGAATATTTTGAGCGGTACCTGTTTGCTACACATTCACAACTTCGCTTAGCTATTTGCTGCGATACATAATTTTGATGTTAAATTCAGTCAATTCACTTAATTTTGAAATATTTTTGATAAAAAGTCGCTAAAAGTTGCAAAATGTTTGTCAAATTTAGTAAGGAAGCGAGATGCGCATGCGTCGGAGACTGATTTCCGATATAGCCCATAGACATATATAGCTATAGAGCACATATCTTCATACCTTCCTTCACTATGGGACAAATGACCGCCGGTGTAGTGAGTTCAGTAAGCGCTCTATAGATCAAAATTCTAAAAGCTAGTGATGCACGCATGCGTTAGCGGCTTCATTCTTCAGTTTTGGGTTTGGACACCAGTCAGAAACTCATAATATGTATCACGCGGTATTCACGGTCGTCGACATATTGCTCGTAACAGACTCTCTTGTAAATCTAAATTCTCCTATAAGGGGGGGGGGGGTATGGCTATTGATCATTGCCTCGTCATTAGTTAGCGTTATGAAAGCTTAAAAACACAAGTTTATCTAGGCTGATTCTGGTCGATTTAGACAATGTTTCTCGGAAACTGAGTTATATCATCGCGAATACTAAACCCCTGTTAGCGCATCCCCAAATCAAGGCCAACACAGTATAGTTAGCCATGCTATGGCAGCGTATCGCACTTGATTCGCGTCAGCGACAGATTTAGAATGGTATGTCGCGAGAGTGTTCTCGAGTACTCTTCTCCAAAGTCGGGAACATACTTTCTCGCGAGATTATTGGTTAATAAATATAACTATATAGAGAGCAACCAATGAATCACAAGGAAACTACCGACGGTAAAGAAAATAAACAATGTTTTACGCGGTAATTTTAAGAATGACGTAGTAGTAGTATATATATATATATATATATATATATATATATATATATATATATATAGTGAAACAAGACTGGATTTGTTATTAGAAATTCTCTAATCTGGTTGACAATTGTGCTATCAATGGTGCTGGACGGTGTTGATGTTTAGGGCAGCAACGGCTTCCGGTTTTAATGGTTTCAAATATTTTAGCTTAATTGCCACTTGTACAAATTTAAAGAGTGCATTTTGGCTTTTGTGAATTGAATAATTATCGAATAAATTTGCCTAAATTTTACGCTGAACTGTAGATCATAATAATAGCGCTAATCAGGTACATTCAACGTTATGTCGTGTTCAAAGTTATTCAACTTTAAGCCATGTTTTGAAGCCATTATTTCATTAGAGGCGTGGTGGCTGAGTGGTTAGGAACTTGAGCTCATAACTCCAGGTTCGCAAGTTCGCTTCCTGGCCGGTCTGCTATGTTGTGTCCTTGAGCAAGTCACTTAACTCTTCGTTGCTCCAGTCAACCTAGCTGTAAATAGGTACCTGTGATGGCATAGCTCTCTGTGCGCCGTATGTGGCTGCTGGGCCACTGTCAAATGAACAGGGGATCAGATGTACAGCGCTTAGAGCATACAATCGCATGGAGTTCAGTGCGATATAAATGCACTATCTATCTATCTATTTCATAAATTATTAGTAATCATGTAATTGTTGTATGATCATTCAGCAACATGGGGTATTTGGCCGTATTGAGCATATGGTTAAATCTTCTATGCTTGAATAATTCCTCACGCGATCACGGTGGCAGTATCGGGGCCTAACGCTTTTATGCCCAATTCACAGCAAATTGAAATTTGGTCATCAAATCCGTGAAGTAAGCGGTAGTTTGTTAGAATTTGGTTGCTGAATTACGTTGCTGAAAGTGTATGCGCTTATGACATTTAAAGATCAGTTTTCCCGTTTATTGATTTTTGAAATCATCCGGGCTGGTGATCTTGGATTTTGGGCATGAGTGAGTCTGTCTTTAAAATACGAGCCGGGTCTCGTGGTATTCTGCTTTACATAAGATGTCCTCTAATTCACTATTCCAATCACGACAGCGTTTTTAGTTATTCTTCAATATTTCATGTTCCCGTGTTTCTTTTGATAGTCAATGTTCAGAATATGGTTGCTCTTTCCCATAGCAACATCAAACAGCAACATTGTATAGAGGAAATTATGGCCATTTCGTTTGGGCGATGTGACAAATTATGCATTTTGTAAATGTTGCATTGTATTAGAATTTGCATTCCTGTCAATTTAGCGTTGTCACATTTTCCACATACATAACCCTATTAGCATATTACAGTCCGGTGCATTTGCACTCCGTACCAATGCCTAATCTATTGTTATGTTAATGTTTAAACAGGTGGGCCATCACAATGGTGATGTTTAAACCAGCAATCTTTTGATATGGTAATCTGACAATTTATTCACCTATTGTTATGTTAAAAATGAGCACTTTTTGCCAAGGATTTTCTACATGGGCGTCTGAATTTGTGGTGCATGCAACACTTTTGGGGTATAAATTCCAGGTAAAAATTGGACTCTGGGTCCGACCTTGAATTGCCCTAGCTGGTGTAGGGCGCTGAACTCAGCATAGTCTCTTAGTTGTTGTGCTAGTCCGAATTTCTGTCAGTTTGTTTAATACTTAGGTTTCTAATACGCGAGTACGTTGTTCAGATTACATTGAGATATAATGTAGCTGTGATTTGAGTAGTGTAGTATTCCGTGTTGAGCTTTGGGCTCCACTAGGGATCTTTAATTTTGCTGTTTAGCATCTAATGATTCTTAATTCGAGTGCTCGCGTACTATATCATTTTTGGTTTACGGTTAGAAACTGGCAGCAATGAGGACTGGCATTTCAACCGATTGACGACTTCATAAGCCACCGTGGCTTACTTCTAAAGAACAGGAGCTGATGTAAGTGTATAGTGTAAGTCTTAGGGCTTAGTTAATAATATCCCCACTATCTAATTAACCACTTGCTTGATTAAATTCTAGAGTTCCTGTTTTTCTTAGAAATTAAGGACATGTCCTCCAGTAGTTGATATTATTCTGACTTCTGGATTTCTGAAACTACCCATTTGAGTCTAGCCATTTATATACCCGATTCCCCAAATTGTCTGTCCAGGTGACCATGATATTAGGTAAATCCAGTGCACTCCATGTTTGAGATCTCATAGTGGTAATAGTTGCTATTTCATATCACATATCATTCCTCTCGGCTACCCCTAGCAACCACTGTCGATACTTGTACAATTTCTGATTTACTGTCTTGACAATGTGTAAAACTTGTTTCAATGCCAGAAAATCATGAAATTGTAAACATATCTTCGCCAGGACCAAATAAAACTGCTAGTTCTTTTTACAGACGAGAGCAAATTTTCATTAAAATTGGTATCTCCCAATTTCTATTTCATATAAGTCGACATTTGACCAGTTATCATTTAACTGTGGCTTTGTACTTGTAACCGTAATTCACTATAAATGATCAGTTCCCTTAGCAGTTAATAACTTGGGAACCTATTGACATTACAACTGTTTCACGGCTTATATCATTTAATTGAATCATTGTAACCTTAATTCAGTATAAATGATCAGTTAACAGGGAGTTCCCTTAGCCATTAATAACTTGAAAAACTATTGACATTACAACTGTTTCACGAATTATATCATTTAATTGAATCATTGTAAGTTTAATTACACATGATTGGATAATTGTCTTAGCAGTTATAATACTTGGGAACTATTCATACTTACTACTGTTTACCAGCATAATGGCATCCATTTAATTTTACGTTATTAAGTTCTGAAATAGGGCTTTTGTCAAACGCATTTCTTCCGTAGCAACAGAGCATACATTATAGCAGTTATTGAATTTCATTCACACTTATATTAGGAGTTAATCTTATGACCTGGTCTTAAGCCGTAGGTGTTAAACACTGAGCTATGCTAGGGTCAGGTCTTTATTAATTGCATTTCTACCTTGTCAGTGAATAATCCAAACTTGTATTTAATTATTCTTTGTGAAAGGAAATTATTAAGCCCCCACTACTGTGAATTGCCACTTCACTTTGGCTTTTAATTTCCTGAAGCAATTTATGACCTGTTCTTAATATTACAGTGTTACTATCACTGATCGTACCTTAAGTTCAGATCATTAACGAGTTAGCAACTCGTTAAATAGTAGTTTTTCTACACTGTTTGTATTCTTAGGATCCATAATACAACTGTGGTAATCCAAGGTTGGATCCATTCACTTAATGATTAATTATCTGGCTTTAAGATAGAATCTTGTATTCCATAGTCTAGAATTGGCATTTGTTAATAGGCAAGATCCTGTCTTAGGCCACATAAGTTATCACACATAGGCATTCTAAAATAGACATTGTAGAGTAGATCCAAAATGGCGGAATATTCGCTAACAAACACTGTCCCCAGTGCATTAGAGCACCTTAGTGATGATGCATTTGCGCATCCTAGTACGCAGGCCCCATTAGGAATTGAGATGCAACCTCAACACAGCATCTCAGAATCACATGTGACCTTTCAAGATGGAGTCACTATATACGCTAAGGATCACTTTGAAGATGGGTATGACACTGATTACAGCAATGATGGTTGGAGTACTAATGAGGAAGATGCAAATTCAAATATTAGTTCTTTGGAAGGTTTCCAGGATAGTCACACTAGTGGAGCTATTTTTCCTTCCAGTGATTTTTCTGTTCCTGCAAGTGATTTTTCTGTTCCTCCTTGTGGAAATATGTCTACCCCTTTGGTAGCTGGTGTAGGGCGCTGAACTCAGCATAGTCTCTTAGTTGTTGTGCTAGTCCGAATTTCTGTCAGTTTGTTTAATACTTAGGTTTCTAATACGCGAGTACGTTGTTCAGATTACATTGAGATATAATGTAGCTGTGATTTGAGTAGTGTAGTATTCCGTGTTGAGCTTTGGGCTCCACTAGGGATCTTTAATTTTGCTGTTTAGCATCTAATGATTCTTAATTCGAGTGCTCGCGTACTATATCATTTTTGGTTTACGGTTAGAAACTGGCAGCAATGAGGACTGGCATTTCAACCGATTGACGACTTCATAAGCCACCGTGGCTTACTTCTAAAGAACAGGAGCTGATGTAAGTGTATAGTGTAAGTCTTAGGGCTTAGTTAATAATATCCCCACTATCTAATTAACCACTTGCTTGATTAAATTCTAGAGTTCCTGTTTTTCTTAGAAATTAAGGACATGTCCTCCAGTAGTTGATATTATTCTGACTTCTGGATTTCTGAAACTACCCATTTGAGTCTAGCCATTTATATACCCGATTCCCCAAATTGTCTGTCCAGGTGACCATGATATTAGGTAAATCCAGTGCACTCCATGTTTGAGATCTCATAGTGGTAATAGTTGCTATTTCATATCACATATCATTCCTCTCGGCTACCCCTAGCAACCACTGTCGATACTTGTACAATTTCTGATTTACTGTCTTGACAATGTGTAAAACTTGTTTCAATGCCAGAAAATCATGAAATTGTAAACATATCTTCGCCAGGACCAAATAAAACTGCTAGTTCTTTTTACAGACGAGAGCAAATTTTCATTAAAATTGGTATCTCCCAATTTCTATTTCATATAAGTCGACATTTGACCAGTTATCATTTAACTGTGGCTTTGTACTTGTAACCGTAATTCACTATAAATGATCAGTTCCCTTAGCAGTTAATAACTTGGGAACCTATTGACATTACAACTGTTTCACGGCTTATATCATTTAATTGAATCATTGTAACCTTAATTCAGTATAAATGATCAGTTAACAGGGAGTTCCCTTAGCCATTAATAACTTGAAAAACTATTGACATTACAACTGTTTCACGAATTATATCATTTAATTGAATCATTGTAAGTTTAATTACACATGATTGGATAATTGTCTTAGCAGTTATAATACTTGGGAACTATTCATACTTACTACTGTTTACCAGCATAATGGCATCCATTTAATTTTACGTTATTAAGTTCTGAAATAGGGCTTTTGTCAAACGCATTTCTTCCGTAGCAACAGAGCATACATTATAGCAGTTATTGAATTTCATTCACACTTATATTAGGAGTTAATCTTATGACCTGGTCTTAAGCCGTAGGTGTTAAACACTGAGCTATGCTAGGGTCAGGTCTTTATTAATTGCATTTCTACCTTGTCAGTGAATAATCCAAACTTGTATTTAATTATTCTTTGTGAAAGGAAATTATTAAGCCCCCACTACTGTGAATTGCCACTTCACTTTGGCTTTTAATTTCCTGAAGCAATTTATGACCTGTTCTTAATATTACAGTGTTACTATCACTGATCGTACCTTAAGTTCAGATCATTAACGAGTTAGCAACTCGTTAAATAGTAGTTTTTCTACACTGTTTGTATTCTTAGGATCCATAATACAACTGTGGTAATCCAAGGTTGGATCCATTCACTTAATGATTAATTATCTGGCTTTAAGATAGAATCTTGTATTCCATAGTCTAGAATTGGCATTTGTTAATAGGCAAGATCCTGTCTTAGGCCACATAAGTTATCACACATAGGCATTCTAAAATAGACATTGTAGAGTAGATCCAAAATGGCGGAATATTCGCTAACAAACACTGTCCCCAGTGCATTAGAGCACCTTAGTGATGATGCATTTGCGCATCCTAGTACGCAGGCCCCATTAGGAATTGAGATGCAACCTCAACACAGCATCTCAGAATCACATGTGACCTTTCAAGATGGAGTCACTATATACGCTAAGGATCACTTTGAAGATGGGTATGACACTGATTACAGCAATGATGGTTGGAGTACTAATGAGGAAGATGCAAATTCAAATATTAGTTCTTTGGAAGGTTTCCAGGATAGTCACACTAGTGGAGCTATTTTTCCTTCCAGTGATTTTTCTGTTCCTGCAAGTGATTTTTCTGTTCCTCCTTGTGGAAATATGTCTACCCCTTTGGTAGCTGGTGTAGGGCGCTGAACTCAGCATAGTCTCTTAGTTGTTGTGCTAGTCCGAATTTCTGTCAGTTTGTTTAATACTTAGGTTTCTAATACGCGAGTACGTTGTTCAGATTACATTGAGATATAATGTAGCTGTGATTTGAGTAGTGTAGTATTCCGTGTTGAGCTTTGGGCTCCACTAGGGATCTTTAATTTTGCTGTTTAGCATCTAATGATTCTTAATTCGAGTGCTCGCGTACTATATCATTTTTGGTTTACGGTTAGAAACTGGCAGCAATGAGGACTGGCATTTCAACCGATTGACGACTTCATAAGCCACCGTGGCTTACTTCTAAAGAACAGGAGCTGATGTAAGTGTATAGTGTAAGTCTTAGGGCTTAGTTAATAATATCCCCACTATCTAATTAACCACTTGCTTGATTAAATTCTAGAGTTCCTGTTTTTCTTAGAAATTAAGGACATGTCCTCCAGTAGTTGATATTATTCTGACTTCTGGATTTCTGAAACTACCCATTTGAGTCTAGCCATTTATATACCCGATTCCCCAAATTGTCTGTCCAGGTGACCATGATATTAGGTAAATCCAGTGCACTCCATGTTTGAGATCTCATAGTGGTAATAGTTGCTATTTCATATCACATATCATTCCTCTCGGCTACCCCTAGCAACCACTGTCGATACTTGTACAATTTCTGATTTACTGTCTTGACAATGTGTAAAACTTGTTTCAATGCCAGAAAATCATGAAATTGTAAACATATCTTCGCCAGGACCAAATAAAACTGCTAGTTCTTTTTACAGACGAGAGCAAATTTTCATTAAAATTGGTATCTCCCAATTTCTATTTCATATAAGTCGACATTTGACCAGTTATCATTTAACTGTGGCTTTGTACTTGTAACCGTAATTCACTATAAATGATCAGTTCCCTTAGCAGTTAATAACTTGGGAACCTATTGACATTACAACTGTTTCACGGCTTATATCATTTAATTGAATCATTGTAACCTTAATTCAGTATAAATGATCAGTTAACAGGGAGTTCCCTTAGCCATTAATAACTTGAAAAACTATTGACATTACAACTGTTTCACGAATTATATCATTTAATTGAATCATTGTAAGTTTAATTACACATGATTGGATAATTGTCTTAGCAGTTATAATACTTGGGAACTATTCATACTTACTACTGTTTACCAGCATAATGGCATCCATTTAATTTTACGTTATTAAGTTCTGAAATAGGGCTTTTGTCAAACGCATTTCTTCCGTAGCAACAGAGCATACATTATAGCAGTTATTGAATTTCATTCACACTTATATTAGGAGTTAATCTTATGACCTGGTCTTAAGCCGTAGGTGTTAAACACTGAGCTATGCTAGGGTCAGGTCTTTATTAATTGCATTTCTACCTTGTCAGTGAATAATCCAAACTTGTATTTAATTATTCTTTGTGAAAGGAAATTATTAAGCCCCCACTACTGTGAATTGCCACTTCACTTTGGCTTTTAATTTCCTGAAGCAATTTATGACCTGTTCTTAATATTACAGTGTTACTATCACTGATCGTACCTTAAGTTCAGATCATTAACGAGTTAGCAACTCGTTAAATAGTAGTTTTTCTACACTGTTTGTATTCTTAGGATCCATAATACAACTGTGGTAATCCAAGGTTGGATCCATTCACTTAATGATTAATTATCTGGCTTTAAGATAGAATCTTGTATTCCATAGTCTAGAATTGGCATTTGTTAATAGGCAAGATCCTGTCTTAGGCCACATAAGTTATCACACATAGGCATTCTAAAATAGACATTGTAGAGTAGATCCAAAATGGCGGAATATTCGCTAACAAACACTGTCCCCAGTGCATTAGAGCACCTTAGTGATGATGCATTTGCGCATCCTAGTACGCAGGCCCCATTAGGAATTGAGATGCAACCTCAACACAGCATCTCAGAATCACATGTGACCTTTCAAGATGGAGTCACTATATACGCTAAGGATCACTTTGAAGATGGGTATGACACTGATTACAGCAATGATGGTTGGAGTACTAATGAGGAAGATGCAAATTCAAATATTAGTTCTTTGGAAGGTTTCCAGGATAGTCACACTAGTGGAGCTATTTTTCCTTCCAGTGATTTTTCTGTTCCTGCAAGTGATTTTTCTGTTCCTCCTTGTGGAAATATGTCTACCCCTTTGGTAGCTGGTGTAGGGCGCTGAACTCAGCATAGTCTCTTAGTTGTTGTGCTAGTCCGAATTTCTGTCAGTTTGTTTAATACTTAGGTTTCTAATACGCGAGTACGTTGTTCAGATTACATTGAGATATAATGTAGCTGTGATTTGAGTAGTGTAGTATTCCGTGTTGAGCTTTGGGCTCCACTAGGGATCTTTAATTTTGCTGTTTAGCATCTAATGATTCTTAATTCGAGTGCTCGCGTACTATATCATTTTTGGTTTACGGTTAGAAACTGGCAGCAATGAGGACTGGCATTTCAACCGATTGACGACTTCATAAGCCACCGTGGCTTACTTCTAAAGAACAGGAGCTGATGTAAGTGTATAGTGTAAGTCTTAGGGCTTAGTTAATAATATCCCCACTATCTAATTAACCACTTGCTTGATTAAATTCTAGAGTTCCTGTTTTTCTTAGAAATTAAGGACATGTCCTCCAGTAGTTGATATTATTCTGACTTCTGGATTTCTGAAACTACCCATTTGAGTCTAGCCATTTATATACCCGATTCCCCAAATTGTCTGTCCAGGTGACCATGATATTAGGTAAATCCAGTGCACTCCATGTTTGAGATCTCATAGTGGTAATAGTTGCTATTTCATATCACATATCATTCCTCTCGGCTACCCCTAGCAACCACTGTCGATACTTGTACAATTTCTGATTTACTGTCTTGACAATGTGTAAAACTTGTTTCAATGCCAGAAAATCATGAAATTGTAAACATATCTTCGCCAGGACCAAATAAAACTGCTAGTTCTTTTTACAGACGAGAGCAAATTTTCATTAAAATTGGTATCTCCCAATTTCTATTTCATATAAGTCGACATTTGACCAGTTATCATTTAACTGTGGCTTTGTACTTGTAACCGTAATTCACTATAAATGATCAGTTCCCTTAGCAGTTAATAACTTGGGAACCTATTGACATTACAACTGTTTCACGGCTTATATCATTTAATTGAATCATTGTAACCTTAATTCAGTATAAATGATCAGTTAACAGGGAGTTCCCTTAGCCATTAATAACTTGAAAAACTATTGACATTACAACTGTTTCACGAATTATATCATTTAATTGAATCATTGTAAGTTTAATTACACATGATTGGATAATTGTCTTAGCAGTTATAATACTTGGGAACTATTCATACTTACTACTGTTTACCAGCATAATGGCATCCATTTAATTTTACGTTATTAAGTTCTGAAATAGGGCTTTTGTCAAACGCATTTCTTCCGTAGCAACAGAGCATACATTATAGCAGTTATTGAATTTCATTCACACTTATATTAGGAGTTAATCTTATGACCTGGTCTTAAGCCGTAGGTGTTAAACACTGAGCTATGCTAGGGTCAGGTCTTTATTAATTGCATTTCTACCTTGTCAGTGAATAATCCAAACTTGTATTTAATTATTCTTTGTGAAAGGAAATTATTAAGCCCCCACTACTGTGAATTGCCACTTCACTTTGGCTTTTAATTTCCTGAAGCAATTTATGACCTGTTCTTAATATTACAGTGTTACTATCACTGATCGTACCTTAAGTTCAGATCATTAACGAGTTAGCAACTCGTTAAATAGTAGTTTTTCTACACTGTTTGTATTCTTAGGATCCATAATACAACTGTGGTAATCCAAGGTTGGATCCATTCACTTAATGATTAATTATCTGGCTTTAAGATAGAATCTTGTATTCCATAGTCTAGAATTGGCATTTGTTAATAGGCAAGATCCTGTCTTAGGCCACATAAGTTATCACACATAGGCATTCTAAAATAGACATTGTAGAGTAGATCCAAAATGGCGGAATATTCGCTAACAAACACTGTCCCCAGTGCATTAGAGCACCTTAGTGATGATGCATTTGCGCATCCTAGTACGCAGGCCCCATTAGGAATTGAGATGCAACCTCAACACAGCATCTCAGAATCACATGTGACCTTTCAAGATGGAGTCACTATATACGCTAAGGATCACTTTGAAGATGGGTATGACACTGATTACAGCAATGATGGTTGGAGTACTAATGAGGAAGATGCAAATTCAAATATTAGTTCTTTGGAAGGTTTCCAGGATAGTCACACTAGTGGAGCTATTTTTCCTTCCAGTGATTTTTCTGTTCCTGCAAGTGATTTTTCTGTTCCTCCTTGTGGAAATATGTCTACCCCTTTGGTAGCTGGTGTAGGGCGCTGAACTCAGCATAGTCTCTTAGTTGTTGTGCTAGTCCGAATTTCTGTCAGTTTGTTTAATACTTAGGTTTCTAATACGCGAGTACGTTGTTCAGATTACATTGAGATATAATGTAGCTGTGATTTGAGTAGTGTAGTATTCCGTGTTGAGCTTTGGGCTCCACTAGGGATCTTTAATTTTGCTGTTTAGCATCTAATGATTCTTAATTCGAGTGCTCGCGTACTATATCATTTTTGGTTTACGGTTAGAAACTGGCAGCAATGAGGACTGGCATTTCAACCGATTGACGACTTCATAAGCCACCGTGGCTTACTTCTAAAGAACAGGAGCTGATGTAAGTGTATAGTGTAAGTCTTAGGGCTTAGTTAATAATATCCCCACTATCTAATTAACCACTTGCTTGATTAAATTCTAGAGTTCCTGTTTTTCTTAGAAATTAAGGACATGTCCTCCAGTAGTTGATATTATTCTGACTTCTGGATTTCTGAAACTACCCATTTGAGTCTAGCCATTTATATACCCGATTCCCCAAATTGTCTGTCCAGGTGACCATGATATTAGGTAAATCCAGTGCACTCCATGTTTGAGATCTCATAGTGGTAATAGTTGCTATTTCATATCACATATCATTCCTCTCGGCTACCCCTAGCAACCACTGTCGATACTTGTACAATTTCTGATTTACTGTCTTGACAATGTGTAAAACTTGTTTCAATGCCAGAAAATCATGAAATTGTAAACATATCTTCGCCAGGACCAAATAAAACTGCTAGTTCTTTTTACAGACGAGAGCAAATTTTCATTAAAATTGGTATCTCCCAATTTCTATTTCATATAAGTCGACATTTGACCAGTTATCATTTAACTGTGGCTTTGTACTTGTAACCGTAATTCACTATAAATGATCAGTTCCCTTAGCAGTTAATAACTTGGGAACCTATTGACATTACAACTGTTTCACGGCTTATATCATTTAATTGAATCATTGTAACCTTAATTCAGTATAAATGATCAGTTAACAGGGAGTTCCCTTAGCCATTAATAACTTGAAAAACTATTGACATTACAACTGTTTCACGAATTATATCATTTAATTGAATCATTGTAAGTTTAATTACACATGATTGGATAATTGTCTTAGCAGTTATAATACTTGGGAACTATTCATACTTACTACTGTTTACCAGCATAATGGCATCCATTTAATTTTACGTTATTAAGTTCTGAAATAGGGCTTTTGTCAAACGCATTTCTTCCGTAGCAACAGAGCATACATTATAGCAGTTATTGAATTTCATTCACACTTATATTAGGAGTTAATCTTATGACCTGGTCTTAAGCCGTAGGTGTTAAACACTGAGCTATGCTAGGGTCAGGTCTTTATTAATTGCATTTCTACCTTGTCAGTGAATAATCCAAACTTGTATTTAATTATTCTTTGTGAAAGGAAATTATTAAGCCCCCACTACTGTGAATTGCCACTTCACTTTGGCTTTTAATTTCCTGAAGCAATTTATGACCTGTTCTTAATATTACAGTGTTACTATCACTGATCGTACCTTAAGTTCAGATCATTAACGAGTTAGCAACTCGTTAAATAGTAGTTTTTCTACACTGTTTGTATTCTTAGGATCCATAATACAACTGTGGTAATCCAAGGTTGGATCCATTCACTTAATGATTAATTATCTGGCTTTAAGATAGAATCTTGTATTCCATAGTCTAGAATTGGCATTTGTTAATAGGCAAGATCCTGTCTTAGGCCACATAAGTTATCACACATAGGCATTCTAAAATAGACATTGTAGAGTAGATCCAAAATGGCGGAATATTCGCTAACAAACACTGTCCCCAGTGCATTAGAGCACCTTAGTGATGATGCATTTGCGCATCCTAGTACGCAGGCCCCATTAGGAATTGAGATGCAACCTCAACACAGCATCTCAGAATCACATGTGACCTTTCAAGATGGAGTCACTATATACGCTAAGGATCACTTTGAAGATGGGTATGACACTGATTACAGCAATGATGGTTGGAGTACTAATGAGGAAGATGCAAATTCAAATATTAGTTCTTTGGAAGGTTTCCAGGATAGTCACACTAGTGGAGCTATTTTTCCTTCCAGTGATTTTTCTGTTCCTGCAAGTGATTTTTCTGTTCCTCCTTGTGGAAATATGTCTACCCCTTTGGTAGCTGGTGTAGGGCGCTGAACTCAGCATAGTCTCTTAGTTGTTGTGCTAGTCCGAATTTCTGTCAGTTTGTTTAATACTTAGGTTTCTAATACGCGAGTACGTTGTTCAGATTACATTGAGATATAATGTAGCTGTGATTTGAGTAGTGTAGTATTCCGTGTTGAGCTTTGGGCTCCACTAGGGATCTTTAATTTTGCTGTTTAGCATCTAATGATTCTTAATTCGAGTGCTCGCGTACTATATCATTTTTGGTTTACGGTTAGAAACTGGCAGCAATGAGGACTGGCATTTCAACCGATTGACGACTTCATAAGCCACCGTGGCTTACTTCTAAAGAACAGGAGCTGATGTAAGTGTATAGTGTAAGTCTTAGGGCTTAGTTAATAATATCCCCACTATCTAATTAACCACTTGCTTGATTAAATTCTAGAGTTCCTGTTTTTCTTAGAAATTAAGGACATGTCCTCCAGTAGTTGATATTATTCTGACTTCTGGATTTCTGAAACTACCCATTTGAGTCTAGCCATTTATATACCCGATTCCCCAAATTGTCTGTCCAGGTGACCATGATATTAGGTAAATCCAGTGCACTCCATGTTTGAGATCTCATAGTGGTAATAGTTGCTATTTCATATCACATATCATTCCTCTCGGCTACCCCTAGCAACCACTGTCGATACTTGTACAATTTCTGATTTACTGTCTTGACAATGTGTAAAACTTGTTTCAATGCCAGAAAATCATGAAATTGTAAACATATCTTCGCCAGGACCAAATAAAACTGCTAGTTCTTTTTACAGACGAGAGCAAATTTTCATTAAAATTGGTATCTCCCAATTTCTATTTCATATAAGTCGACATTTGACCAGTTATCATTTAACTGTGGCTTTGTACTTGTAACCGTAATTCACTATAAATGATCAGTTCCCTTAGCAGTTAATAACTTGGGAACCTATTGACATTACAACTGTTTCACGGCTTATATCATTTAATTGAATCATTGTAACCTTAATTCAGTATAAATGATCAGTTAACAGGGAGTTCCCTTAGCCATTAATAACTTGAAAAACTATTGACATTACAACTGTTTCACGAATTATATCATTTAATTGAATCATTGTAAGTTTAATTACACATGATTGGATAATTGTCTTAGCAGTTATAATACTTGGGAACTATTCATACTTACTACTGTTTACCAGCATAATGGCATCCATTTAATTTTACGTTATTAAGTTCTGAAATAGGGCTTTTGTCAAACGCATTTCTTCCGTAGCAACAGAGCATACATTATAGCAGTTATTGAATTTCATTCACACTTATATTAGGAGTTAATCTTATGACCTGGTCTTAAGCCGTAGGTGTTAAACACTGAGCTATGCTAGGGTCAGGTCTTTATTAATTGCATTTCTACCTTGTCAGTGAATAATCCAAACTTGTATTTAATTATTCTTTGTGAAAGGAAATTATTAAGCCCCCACTACTGTGAATTGCCACTTCACTTTGGCTTTTAATTTCCTGAAGCAATTTATGACCTGTTCTTAATATTACAGTGTTACTATCACTGATCGTACCTTAAGTTCAGATCATTAACGAGTTAGCAACTCGTTAAATAGTAGTTTTTCTACACTGTTTGTATTCTTAGGATCCATAATACAACTGTGGTAATCCAAGGTTGGATCCATTCACTTAATGATTAATTATCTGGCTTTAAGATAGAATCTTGTATTCCATAGTCTAGAATTGGCATTTGTTAATAGGCAAGATCCTGTCTTAGGCCACATAAGTTATCACACATAGGCATTCTAAAATAGACATTGTAGAGTAGATCCAAAATGGCGGAATATTCGCTAACAAACACTGTCCCCAGTGCATTAGAGCACCTTAGTGATGATGCATTTGCGCATCCTAGTACGCAGGCCCCATTAGGAATTGAGATGCAACCTCAACACAGCATCTCAGAATCACATGTGACCTTTCAAGATGGAGTCACTATATACGCTAAGGATCACTTTGAAGATGGGTATGACACTGATTACAGCAATGATGGTTGGAGTACTAATGAGGAAGATGCAAATTCAAATATTAGTTCTTTGGAAGGTTTCCAGGATAGTCACACTAGTGGAGCTATTTTTCCTTCCAGTGATTTTTCTGTTCCTGCAAGTGATTTTTCTGTTCCTCCTTGTGGAAATATGTCTACCCCTTTGGTAGCTGGTGTAGGGCGCTGAACTCAGCATAGTCTCTTAGTTGTTGTGCTAGTCCGAATTTCTGTCAGTTTGTTTAATACTTAGGTTTCTAATACGCGAGTACGTTGTTCAGATTACATTGAGATATAATGTAGCTGTGATTTGAGTAGTGTAGTATTCCGTGTTGAGCTTTGGGCTCCACTAGGGATCTTTAATTTTGCTGTTTAGCATCTAATGATTCTTAATTCGAGTGCTCGCGTACTATATCATTTTTGGTTTACGGTTAGAAACTGGCAGCAATGAGGACTGGCATTTCAACCGATTGACGACTTCATAAGCCACCGTGGCTTACTTCTAAAGAACAGGAGCTGATGTAAGTGTATAGTGTAAGTCTTAGGGCTTAGTTAATAATATCCCCACTATCTAATTAACCACTTGCTTGATTAAATTCTAGAGTTCCTGTTTTTCTTAGAAATTAAGGACATGTCCTCCAGTAGTTGATATTATTCTGACTTCTGGATTTCTGAAACTACCCATTTGAGTCTAGCCATTTATATACCCGATTCCCCAAATTGTCTGTCCAGGTGACCATGATATTAGGTAAATCCAGTGCACTCCATGTTTGAGATCTCATAGTGGTAATAGTTGCTATTTCATATCACATATCATTCCTCTCGGCTACCCCTAGCAACCACTGTCGATACTTGTACAATTTCTGATTTACTGTCTTGACAATGTGTAAAACTTGTTTCAATGCCAGAAAATCATGAAATTGTAAACATATCTTCGCCAGGACCAAATAAAACTGCTAGTTCTTTTTACAGACGAGAGCAAATTTTCATTAAAATTGGTATCTCCCAATTTCTATTTCATATAAGTCGACATTTGACCAGTTATCATTTAACTGTGGCTTTGTACTTGTAACCGTAATTCACTATAAATGATCAGTTCCCTTAGCAGTTAATAACTTGGGAACCTATTGACATTACAACTGTTTCACGGCTTATATCATTTAATTGAATCATTGTAACCTTAATTCAGTATAAATGATCAGTTAACAGGGAGTTCCCTTAGCCATTAATAACTTGAAAAACTATTGACATTACAACTGTTTCACGAATTATATCATTTAATTGAATCATTGTAAGTTTAATTACACATGATTGGATAATTGTCTTAGCAGTTATAATACTTGGGAACTATTCATACTTACTACTGTTTACCAGCATAATGGCATCCATTTAAACTGTGGATCCAGCTCAATGGACTGGATCTGAGCCGCGGGCAAGATCCCCATCCTAATCGACGCAACCGACAGATGGGGCGTGTCCTCCTCGGCCGTGGCCGAAACCACAGACGGGTCCGCCCTGGCTAGCCAAGCCAGAGCCTCAGACCAGTCCATCTCCGAAGAAGACACACCCATGAATACATCACCCATTGTTGTGTTCATGGCTCTACAAGCAGTGGCCTCCTGGCTAGGAGCCACCGCTGTAAGCCAGCAATACCAGTACTGTACGGTTTCGCCGCCACCCCATGAGTCTCACTGATCCATGGAGTAGGCCCACACGGAAAACTGTGAGGACCCATAGCGGTTATGGAACCGTGGCAATACACGACGTCAATGGCACCCAATGTGTGGCCACTGGACCAGGCAAGATAGGCATGTACCAAGCCTGGCCAACAACACCCGTCACCATGTCGGTTGGTGGCAAACCAACCAGCACTGGACGGGTGCCCGGTACCGGTGAGGCCTCAACCACGGGTGGAGCGACTGACCTGGCTTTTGCCACGCCAGACAGATGGAGGGCGGTTCTGTCCAGGATGGAATCGACCTCCATGCACTTCACCCACGGCATCTCAGGCCGCAACAGTCTCTCCTCCTCGGCCTCCTCGTCTTCAGACCCCGAAGAATCGTCACCAGATGAGGAAACACAGGAGCCATCCTGGCGAATGGCTCCCATGCCCGACAGACCGACCACCACTACTGGACCAACCAGAGGTGGCCGCAGAGAGACAGTACCCATCAGGCCAGAGCCTGACGGGACTGCTAGCATGCCATATGAGAGGGCTCCCTCGGTAGCCAGTCCAGAACCCTGTCCAAGGACAGGGTCCGTACCGGACATGGGAAGACTGTCCTACAGCTTTAGGAATCAGGGATGACACCAGCGTCGGCAGGACACTATGCAAGAAGCCTTACATGGAGGGCCCGAACCACGCCAGAGGTGCCATCTCCGAAACCTCCGACTGCAGACGTGGAGCGCCCCCAGGGGCCAAAACAGATGCTCCACAATTTCTTTTCGTACTGCCTGACCCGCGTCAGACCCGGCCAAGTCCTTCTGGGAAAGGAACTCAACCAACATCTCGATCGGCCACACTGAACAAACATTACACCTATTATCAACTTTACAGGAAGAACATCGAAAACATACATGGTCTTTGTAGGCGACTTTCATGAACTTATGGCATTCGGAACAAGATGGCAGGGTAGGCTCTATAAGCACAAAACCTAAAATAAGCAAGTGGAGCGAAACAGGAATAGAAGGCAGACAAATAATTTTCACATCTTTTGACCATAAATTAAATGTAAACCCTCCAGCACCCCAAACCGGCAACGTTTCAACCAAGATCGCGTAAGCTGGCGACAAGAACGATAGCGGACATTAAATACACCCATATACTGATCCTGACGGATGTATCACATGGAACCAGGAACCATATCAAAATGCATTCGCGGTATATTTAAGAATTAAATTCAAAATTATACTACTCAAACAAAGGCCAAAACGATATGTGAAGGAAACAACAAAATGATAAACAAACTGCTGTAGAACATGGTAAAAACGCAGAACACATATCTTAAATCAAGAATTTTGAAAACACCGATCAATGCAAACAGATCATGATTACCACGCAAAACTTGACATAATTCTAAAGTTTTCTGGTACAAAAAACATGCAGCACCAAGAATAAGATGCGCGAATTAATAAAACATTTCCTTCACCATAACAAGAATTCTGCGGAATTAACTGTCTCGCCTGTCTCCTGTTTGTCACAGTTACCTTTACATTTGACCTTCTGCCCTCAATGTTATCATGCTGGTTCCTAACATTATAGGTAACCATGTATCCAAGTTCAGTTGCAATAGGCTTAACCAATCCTAAAATATAAGCTGAGAAATTTTGCTAAACGCAAAAACTTAATGTTGAAATAACATTGTTCTGTATCATGGTCCCAGTGACCTTGACCTTTGACCCTACATCATCATGCTACTTCCTATCATTATAGGCAACCGTTTATCCAAGTTTTGTTGCAATAGGCTTAACCAATCCTGAAATATAAGCTGAAAGGTTTTGCCAAATGCAAAAACTAATGTTGACAGGTCTGTATCAAGGTCAGTGCCCTTGACCTTTGACCTTGTGACCCAAACATCATCATGCTGCTTCCTAACGTTATAGGTAACTAGGTATCCAAGTTTAGCTGCAATAGACTTAACCACTCATGAAATATAAGCTGAGTTTTGCTAAACGCAAAAACCTAATGATGAAATAACAGAGTTCTGTATCAAGGTCACAGTGACCTTGGCCTTTGATCTTGTGACCCAACATCATCATGCTGCTTCCTATCATTATAGATAACCAAGTTTAGTTGCAATAGGCTTAACTAATCCTGAAATATAAGCTGAGAAGTTTTGCTAAATGCAGAACCTTATAATGTTGACGCCGTCGCCATCGGAAAAGTGATACCTGTCTCACTTTTTCTGCTTTGCAGGCAAGACAATAAAATATTAACAAAGATTATACTGTGACCGTTGACCCCCATAACCGTGACCTCATGATGTCTACATCAGCATGCTGCTTCCGTTAAATGTAAATCACCATGTACCCAAGTTTGGTTCCAATTGGATAAGGCATTGTTGAGATATAAGGCAATAACTTTTGTTTAACGCAAAAACGTAACATAAAATATTAACGAAGATTATACCGTGAGCTTTGACACCATAAACTTGACCTCGTGATACCTGCATCAGCGTGCTGCTTCCTTTCGATGTATATCTCCATGTACCCAAGTTTGGTTCCAATTGGATCAGGCATTGTTGAGATATAAGACAATAACTTTTGTTTCACGTAAAAACGTAACGTAAAATATTAACAAAGATTATACCGTGACCTTTGACCCCATAACCTTGAATGCATGAAGCCTGCATCAGCGTGCTGCTTCATTTTAATGTATATTACCATGCATCCAAGTTTGGTTCCTAATTGCATCAGGCATTGCTGAGATATAAACTTAACTTAAAAGTTTACGCCGCCGTCGCCGGAAAAGTGATACCTATGTCTCAATCCTGATTCGCAAGCTAGACAAAAATCCGAGAAACAACACGGGTGTGATGTCACCCACTCAGATAATGCGGAGAACGACGTCAGCCGATTTTCATGTTAAAAAACTGTATAGCCAACATCCAATTTCATATTACTGCCGATCGCCATTGGGATTAAATGAGGCGACCTTATCTGGCATATTTCGTTGTAACCACACGTCCCAGATTCGGGGTCAGAAATTGGGAACGGCAACACACAAAATTTTAGAGACCTAAGTCTCCATATATGCTAGAGAATAACATGAAAGAATACAACCTGAGTTTCAGTTGGTAATCCATGGTAATCCAATAATTCCTGGTGCGAAAAACTTAGCTAAATGAGGCACAAAGACTTAAACTTTGAGAAAACTAAGAATATTTCAATATGCAAAAAGCATGTATTGCTCTTGTTGCTATGCAAACAAGAATGAGCCTCACTGGCAGACAGGTACCCGGGTGTTTGGAGCTGGGTACCTGGCTCCAGGAGCCCGTAAAGCTTTCTAAATCTAGATTCCTAGAGCAGCTAGCTAGCTTGTATTATCAAAGAGTAATATAATGGTAAGTATTGCTCGAAGGAGAATTTGCCATTTTCTGCTTCACAAAAGTGCTGATTCCGTTTCATTTCTGTTTTGTAAACTATACCATCTAAGCTTGAAGGTACATCTAGTAAAATCAATAGAATTGTCAAATTTGTGTTATGCATCATGTTATTAGTATGCCCAGAAAGTATGACGTCAGTGTGGGAAACATATTGGTACTTAATAAGTTACAACTTTACATGAGAATCAGTCTCACTTTCTAGAGGAAAATGCCCTTATCCATTAATTTTCATTTTAATATCATGTTTCCATTTCAATTTACCTTTTTTTAATGCCCTTATCCATTTATTTTTCACTAATTCCATGAATTCTATTTGTTTTCCCTTATTTCTGAAAACCTATGCCCTTACAAAATGTTAATGTTGAAAACTATTTTTAAGCAGGTCATAGTGCTTTTGACCATAAAGACAATGTGTTATGCCCTCTCCTTAAGGAAGCAAGGTTACAGTGACCATAACCTTTGACCATTTGACCACAAAATTCAGTAAAACTTGAATATTTAGAAATTAATTGGACTTGTTTTATATCATAAAGAATATACTTTTTTAGGGATTTGGGGACAACTTATTTATTGTAAAAGACATGGCCCATTAATGTTGGTGTCAAAAGGTCATGGTCACTGGGACCGTGGTGTATAAACCATTGTTTTTTTCAAAATTACATTGTGTTTAACCATTTCACTGACAAAGTCCAAGTGACCATGACCTTTTGACACTGACATTAATGAGCCATGTCTTTTACAATAAATAAGTTGTCTCCAAGTTTGGCTTCAGTGTTTTTAACCAAACAAGATATAAACCATTAAGTTAAGCGTAACAAAAAAAATGTCATTGCTGAAAAACAATAAGTTTGGTCATTATCACACATGCTCACCTTGAGGCGCGAGTTGCTGATGCTGCTTCCACCCCTTGTGGCAAATTGGAAGTGTGAGACAGGGACGAAATTGCTGTCACAATCTCCTCCAAATCCTGCAGCCCAGTGTTTGCCGAATGCATGCCATTCAACCAAAGGGTCCCATGTCAGACCACATCTTAGCTATCTTCAATCATCAGCACATGGTTTTGAGATGACACCGTATTTCTGAAATAAATCAGACGCAAGCAAAGCGGAAACATGACATAGCCAAACACCATACATTTTGACTGGTCCACTAGCGGTTTAAACAGTCTGCCCAAAATACATTTTGGACACCTTAACCCTTTTAATGGTCAAATTTGTTCAAGAAAATCTAAATATTTCCTTATTGAACAGATAATGCGGAGAACGACGTCAGCCGATTTTCATGTTAAAAAACTGTATAGCCAACATCCAATTTCATATTACTGCCGATCGCCATTGGGATTAAATGAGGCGACCTTATCTGGCATATTTCGTTGTAACCACACGTCCCAGATTCGGGGTCAGAAATTGGGAAAGGCAACACACAAAATTTTAGAGACCTAAGTCTCCATATATGCTAGAGAATAACATGAAAGAATACAACCTGAGTTTCAGTTGGTAATCCATGGTAATCCAATAATTCCTGGTGCGAAAAACTTAGCTAAATGAGGCACAAAGACTTAAACTTTGAGAAAACTAAGAATATTTCAATATGCAAAAAGCATGTATTGCTCTTGTTGCTATGCAAACAAGAATGAGCCTCACTGGCAGACAGGTACCCGGGTGTTTGGAGCTGGGTACCTGGCTCCAGGAGCCCGTAAAGCTTTCTAAATCTAGATTCCTAGAGCAGCTAGCTAGCTTGTATTATCAAAGAGTAATATAATGGTAAGTATTGCTCGAAGGAGAATTTGCCATTTTCTGCTTCACAAAAGTGCTGATTCCGTTTCATTTCTGTTTTGTAAACTATACCATCTAAGCTTGAAGGTACATCTAGTAAAATCAATAGAATTGTCAAATTTGTGTTATGCATCATGTTATTAGTATGCCCAGAAAGTATGACGTCAGTGTGGGAAACATATTGGTACTTAATAAGTTACAACTTTACATGAGAATCAGTCTCACTTTCTAGAGGAAAATGCCCTTATCCATTAATTTTCATTTTAATATCATGTTTCCATTTCAATTTACCTTTTTTTAATGCCCTTATCCATTTATTTTTCACTAATTCCATGAATTCTATTTGTTTTCCCTTATTTCTGAAAACCTATGCCCTTACAAAATGTTAATGTTGAAAACTATTTTTAAGCAGGTCATAGTGCTTTTGACCATAAAGACAATGTGTTATGCCCTCTCCTTAAGGAAGCAAGGTTACAGTGACCATAACCTTTGACCATTTGACCACAAAATTCAGTAAAACTTGAATATTTAGAAATTAATTGGACTTGTTTTATATCATAAAGAATATACTTTTTTAGGGATTTGGGGACAACTTATTTATTGTAAAAGACATGGCCCATTAATGTTGGTGTCAAAAGGTCATGGTCACTGGGACCGTGGTGTATAAACCCTTGTTTTTTTCAAAATTACATTGTGTTTAACCATTTCACTGACAAAGTCCAAGTGACCATGACCTTTTGACACTGACATTAATGAGCCATGTCTTTTACAATAAATAAGTTGTCTCCAAGTTTGGCTTCAGTGTTTTTAACCAAACAAGATATAAACCATTAAGTTAAGCGTAACAAAAAAAATGTCATTGCTGAAAAACAATAAGTTTGGTCATTATCACACATGCTCACCTTGAGGCGCGAGTTGCTGATGCTGCTTCCACCCCTTGTGGCAAATTGGAAGTGTGAGACAGGGACGAAATTGCTGTCACAATCTCCTCCAAATCCTGCAGCCCAGTGTTTGCCGAATGCATGCCATTCAACCAAAGGGTCCCATGTCAGACCACATCTTAGCTATCTTCAATCATCAGCACATGGTTTTGAGATGACACCGTATTTCTGAAATAAATCAGACGCAAGCAAAGCGGAAACATGACATAGCCAAACACCATACATTTTGACTGGTCCACTAGCGGTTTAAACAGTCTGCCCAAAATACATTTTGGACACCTTAACCCTTTTAATGGTCAAATTTGTTCAAGAAAATCTAAATATTTCCTTATTGAATGTCAACCGAGCCATTCAAGTGTTAAATTGTCAAAAATACTCTTCTCTCTACCTGTAGATGGGCATTCCTCAAGGTTACTGCAGAGGCCGTTTCGGGCAGTTTAACAATGGTTAAATTGTCCAAAACCATCCAAAACCTAAAATCTGTCTAAAATATTTTTCCGTTATTTATGATATTTTAATTTAGCCAATATGTAGCCTACATGTCTGTATAATATATTTACACATATACCTATGAAAAGAACTACAAATGAAGAATATGAGTTTTGGTAATCGAGGGCTTGAAACAAATGACTATAAAAACAAACTGCAACAATTTCCAGCAACCATATTGTGTTCGAAACAAGAGGCCCAATGGGCCTATATCGCTAACCTGGCACATAGGCATTTCAACTAGAAAGGGTACTAACAACGTAGTCTATTGGATTGACTTCTCTAGTAGCCTGATGCTTGTTCTCTCTGTGAGACCAAAAGTCTGAATGATCTGAGTTCTGTAGTTAGTACCCAATTCTATGAGAAAGGCAATTGTCTATTTTAAAGTTGAATCCTAAGGTTTTTGCCAGAATTATAACAAGAACTAGGTCATCCAAGATAGATGCCAAGCTGTTCTCTTAAACAAACTTGGTTCAGCTGTTACCCTAGAGAGAGACCTAATAACATGTAGTATGTAAAGTCCCTGCCCTAGATGATATTTCATGAGTCTTGAATCAATTCCCCAAGCGGTTTCAGCTTTAAATATGCTTCTAATAATCGGCCAAAATCCAACATGGCTGCCAGCCAAATTGGCTGATCGGCTTCCTTTGAACAAACTTGGATCCCATGCCCTAAGGATGCTTCCTGCCTAATATAATTGAAATCAACCACGTCGTTCTAGAGAAGGCATTTTAAATTTGCTATTGCTTTACTATGGTTGAATTTGTGTTCGTTGTCGGGTTACTCGAACTGGAAGTACCATGTCGTTGCTTTGTCTATCTACACATGTGCACACTTTTACTCTCACTTGAAGCAGGAGCAAATGAGTCGAATTTGTAACACGTGATACGAATTTGTACCATATGATACCGTTGTCCGATAATACTCTTGCCTTTTGGTCGTTCGGATATGTTGTCGAGGTAGCCTGCTTACCCAGACAACATACTTGAACTTAGCCTATGGTAGCTTATGGTGGGAAAAATATCCAAGATGGCCGCCAAACAGTTCATCCGACCGTTTCAAAAATGCAAAATATGAGATCACAATACCCAAAAACCAAAACCAATTTTGGCTTCAAGATCCATCAAATAAAAAATTCCAATATGGTTGCCAAACACTCCATTTTGATTGGCTCATGGGGTTTTTTCCCGATGTCTCAACTTTCCTTCAACAAACTTTAATGGCCCTTAGCCCATAATCATATCTCCCAAATTACGGCACAATCAGTTCAGCGTTTGTGGAGTTTTTTTCTCAAAAACTAGTTCATCAAAGATGGTGGCCAAACTATTTGGCCTAACAACATCCCTTGAACAAAGTTGGTTCAGCTGTTGCCATATTTCAGAATATTTTTATTGGGCCTGTGGTGCTCACCTGGACCATTGGTATTTAAGCCATTTGCATTTAAACATGATGGATGATTTTCGGAAAATCCAAGATGACCAAGAAAAAATTGACTAATCAAGACTCTCGTTTAATATGTTGAAGGCTACCATCATAGGATCGTTCCAGCCAAGTTTTGTTGAAATTGGGTTATTGATTGAAGGAAATTTCAATTTCCCTTTCTCTGAGATCTAACAATACTTACCATTACATTACTTATTGATAACAACACCCTTGGTTCCATCACCTAAGAATCTTCTGATTTGATAAGCTCTTACTGGTTCCTGGAACCGGGTACCCGCCCCCAACAAATGGGTACCCATTACCATGAGCCGATCACATGTTTGCATAGCTACCAAACAAGACCGGACACATTTTACTGAGAAAACTAAGAATATACAAATTTGGAGAAGATGCTTTAAACTGGTTTTGTTCATATTTAAAGGGCAGACAACAATACGTTTCAATTTCTGGAAAGGTTTCTAAGCATTTGCCAATTGATATCGGAGTACCGCAGGGCTCTGTATTAGGACCGCTCCTGTTCATTTTATACATCAATGATCTCCCTATGTGTGTCAATAACCTTATGGATATGTATGCAGATGATACGACTATGCATACTGCTAGCTCCAATAGCTCTGAAATACGAAAAAACTTAACTAACGGTATGCAGTCTGTAGAAAACTGGTGCGTAGATAATAAAATGTTGCTGAATACAGATAAAACTAAATTGATGATGTTGGTAAGTAGGTATAAATTAAAACATATAAACACACATGATGTTATAATACCTACAAGCAATGGAAACCTAAACGTTGTTAAATTTGACAAACTTTTAGGCTTAAATATAGATAATGCACTTACATGGAATGAACATATAGGCAAATTGTGTAAAAAGATTTCTTCGTTGATCTATATGCTAAAGAAAAATAAGAATTATCTTAATACAGAACAAAGAAATCTGTTTTATAAATCTTATATTCTTTCACATATAGATTACTGCAGTCTTGTATTTTGTCAATTTTCACCTACACTGTGGGATAGGTTAGAAAAGTTACAAAAGCGAGCTGATAGAGTAATATTAGATATGCCTTATAGAACACCATCAGCGCCATTATATAAAACACTAAATTGGACAACTTTAACTAAAAGAATGATGATTAAAACAGGCATTATGACATACAAGGCGAGAAATGGGCTTGCTCCCAGCTACATAAAAGACATGTTCATTTCAATCGAGGATGCACACACTAGGAATTTGCGCTCAAAGACATTTAATCATCTACAAGTTCCCAAGATTAAAACAGATTATGGAAAGAAAAGCTTTACACATGCAGCCCCACAACTGTGGAAGTCTACCACTTTAATGTCTTTCAAGTCCAATCTTCAGGAATATATAAATCAAATGTAATGATAAAGTAATAAACTCAGAGCCATTACACTCTGAATTCCAAGGGCATAGGTATAAAGCCAGCTAAAAAAAAGAAAAAAAGTAAAAATAAATAAATAAATAGCTAGCATTCTAATAATTGTATATCATTTGTACACAGGATATAATACATGTATGTAAACTTTTGACTAATAACTGACTATTTCTACTTGTAATATGTTGTATATATTTGTACATAGTATGATTTATGTGTAAGTGTACTTGCAGTGTTTTTCTCTGTCAGTTTGTCTGTGTGCGTGCGTGTGTATGCATGTGTGTGCATTTTTTTCTGAGGGCCTCGGGAAGATCGGATTTTACTGACGTTGTTTACCCTCATTAAATAAAGATTATTATTATTATTATTATGGCTTGCATCCATGGGGCTGGGGCCTGGGAGGCAGGGTCCGTAATGTAATGGTACATATTGTTAGATCCAGGAGAAAGGGAAAGTGAAATTTCCTTCATTCTCCTTTGATCAATACTTATTGATAACACCAGATTTGATCAGTAACCCGGTGGGAAGGGCAAGCAATATGAAGCTTTTTTTGCCCCTAGAGAAAGATCTAGACTAAACTTGTCACAAGAACATGAAAGGATCGACAAGCTTTGGGATCGAACCACATTCGCTTAATCGGCAAACCCCCCTCCCCCCTCTCTCCCAAAAAGGGAAGAGAACTAACGAACATGCATCTCGCCTGAAAACACAGGTATGCCAAGAGGGTTACCCTCTAACGACACACATAAACCTGGGAATGAGCATGAATATATAAGATGAATGAACATGATATATAAACATTATACAACAAACAGTCTAACTTGGATTACCTTATGACTTTATGGATTGCAGACACCACACCACCAACCGTCACGCTTTTGGCCCAACATGACTTTAGGCTAAAATCCTCTCGCTGACATGTCTGTCATCCCTAATATAGGAGAACCATGAGTGTGGCCACTTAACTAGTTTTCAAGACTGCTAAAGCGAGTGGATTGGCTGAGTCTGACATGTCCCTCATTAGTAGTCCGTGAAAGAGGAGTCAGTGTCATTGTGCAACGGCCATGATGTCCTCTAATGCGACACCATTGAATAGGGCAGTTGAGGTGGCTATTCCCCTGACATCGTGAGCCCTGGTACATTGCACCTGGTGACCGGTTACAATCTCGTGGGTAGTCAACTACCCAGCGAGAGATAGTATCCATGGATGTGATGCCATAAGGCAGATCCATAGATGTTGATCTTTTGACCGTAGAACGTCCGTCCATTTCTTGTACTTGGTCAAAGCACGGACCGGACACCAGGCACTGGCATCACGATCATACCTGGTTAATTATGGTAAATTATGACCAGTTTGCTGCGATATCTCAAAGATTGGTTCTTTGACATAAATTCTGCTCTTGGAAGCAGTCGCAGACCCTCTCCAGAGACAATAAATCGGTCCCTCTGCTGAAAGTGCATGGATCTCACTGCGCCTTCTAGCTGAGGAAGCTCCAAGTAGAAAGACTGCCTTAAGAATCAGATGCTTTAGACTAACCAAACCCAAGGGTTCGAAAGGATAATTTGTTAGCACATTAAGCACCAAAGATAGACTCCAGGCTGGAATGACTACCGGTTGTCTCAGTCGGAGATTGCTCATTCCCTTCACCATCACATTTAACTAGGCCACCTCTTGACTATCCCTGTTGGCTAGACAAGGGATAACTAGGCTTGCGTGATTATGTGATTAAATCGAAAATCGCGATTATTTTTTAAATCGTGAATTTATATGATTAAAAATGAAATAATCGAATAATCGTGAATAATCCTACAGCATAAAATGTTTCAAAACCTACCTTTTAATTATTCTTTAATGCGATCGGTCACAGAAATTTATATTTTGCTCAGTGAATGCATGCCCATTTGCAGGCCAAATGAAGACTATTTTTGAAAATGTATCACTGGAATGACTGGCTCGAGAATTGAGCCAGGCATTCCAGTGACATTTTCAAAAATAGTCTTCTCTTGGCCTGCAAATCGACCTTTCTCAACATCTGCTGTTTTAACTGGGTAATGTGTACTCAAGCTGATTAATCGAGTAATCGCGATTATTATTAAATAATCAATCATGATTATTGAAAGCAATAATCGCGCAAGCCTAGGGATAACTGATGCCAAAGCTGACCTGCAATTGTGACAGGAGCTAGTCCTGAAAAGAACAGCTCACAGAGAAAGTCTGCTATTTGCTGAATAGTGGATTGAAAGGTATCGATACCCTTTCCTTCACACCAGTCTGCAAATCTGTTAACCTTGTTGTTATATGACTTGAAGGTTGACCTCCTTCTCGCAGCTGCGATGAAATTCGCAGCTTGTCGAGAAAAGTCTTCCGATGTGGAACGTTGTTTGATAACATCCACGCAGTCAATTTGAACATTTCGGGACGCTCATGTAGGAAGCATCCCTTGGTCTGGGAGATTATGTTCAGAATCTCGGGTAACTGCACTGGATTGTCCACCAGCAGATCTGCCAAAATGGCGCTATTAGCAGGACCAGGCACGGTTCCTCCCTGATCTTCACCAACATCTTTGGCAGAAGAATGGTGGGTGGGTACGTGTAAGCTTGCATCCCTCTCCAGCTTATCACCAGAGCGTGTGTTCGACGGTATTTGGATCGGGAATCGTTGAGACATATGTCATGATTTGAGCATTTTCCTTTGTGGCGAACAAGTCCACATTGGGTTTGCCCCAATGCTCGAAGATCCTATAAGAACTGGAGGGTTGAGAGACCATTCTGTTGGCAGAATTATCTGTCTCCGAGACAAAGCATCCGCCAGAATGTTCAATCGCCCAGGAATGTGAGCTGCTTTCAAAACAACCAAGTAATTCCTGCATCATTGAATCAAGTGCCACACTTTCATACATAGTGTGGGTGACTTGGACCCGCCTTGGCGATTTATGTATGATACTACTGTCGAGTTGTCCAACCGTATCAATATCGCCTTGCCTCTGACTTTTGGAGTCTGGTGTTCTCCCAGGCAGGTCCCCCCTCCCCCCACCCCCTCCCTCCAGCGATGCATCCGTGTACACGGACAGCTGGGGTGGGATAGGTGCAGCGAAAGCCCTACTAGGTGATTCTGACACTTTTTCCACCATACAAGATGCGACATTATTGGCTCCAAAACTGGCACCAGCTTTGACAGGGGGTCTGTTCTCTGTTTCCACAGAGACATCAGATACAACTGGATAGGTCTTCGCATCAGAGCCGCATACAGGATTACCTGCTCCATGGAGACCATCATGCCCAGCATCTGAAGAGACCGCCTCGCCTGAGTGTGGTTTCCCAATCGAAAACTCTTGAAGATGGCTAACAGAGACACCACTCTGGGCTCTGACGGGTAAACCCTGCCCTCCTCGAGATCGAATCGCATCCCCAAATAAACGAACTGTTGAGTGGGTGTCAACTCGGATTTCTCCTTGTTGACTGTCCAGCCTAGATCTGAAAGTAACTTCAGAGTCAGAGCAGTATCCACCTCTAACCTGGCTGACGTGTCTGCTTTGATCATCCAATCATCTATGTAGGTGTGAAGCGCCACGTTCTCTTTTCTGAGAAACAGTCACCGCAAGGACCACTCTGGTGAAAACCTGTGGAGCTGTCGACAGGCCAAATGGGAGGACACTTGATTCTGAAACGCAAATCTCAGAAACCTGAGACAACTCCTGTTCATTGGAATGTGGAAATATGCATCTTTCAGATCGATCGATACACACCACATTCCCTTCCTCAATCCTGCCATTACTGACCTCGGAGTTTCCATCTGAAACAGAGGCGTATGGATAAACCACTTTAATGGCCTGAGATTGAGTATGGGTCTCCATCCCTCTGTACTCTTGGGGACAAGGAACATGTTTGAATAGAAGCCTGGAGTGTTCCGGTTTGCTACTTTTATTGCTCCCTTCAGAAGCAAACCTGACACTTCATTTTTAATAGCTTCTAACTTGTCTGGTCCCATTGAACGGGTGACCAGACAGGTGCCAAAGACAGATTCTGTGGTGGAAAGTCCCACCACTCTGGTATGTACCCCTGGGATAACCATCCCAGGACCAGACTGTCTGACTTCACACCTTACCAAGCCTCGCCGAAACGCATGAGCCTTCCACCCACTATAGACGCATCGACGTCTAATGCAGGTGACTGGCTCGCGATCCGCTCCCCCCCCCACCCCCTCTCTTGACGAGAGAGTGAGAACCATTTTGGTCTTAGTTTGGCTGGTCTAACTGGCACCGCTGTTCCTGTCGCACAGGTGCAGTCCAGGCAGATAGGAAGGGAGGCCTCATACCCTCAGGTACGATCCGCTCCCTTCTTTCCGCCCTTAGAGGACTTCCCCTTCCTGCGTCTGGGGCGATCAGGAGAAACATTGGAGAGGGTAGGGGCCTCCACAACCTTCTTGGCCTTCTTCGCCAGAGGCGGCTGAGAAGACCCAGTAGAAGCAGAAGCAGCACTAGGCTTAGCTTTTGCCTTGCTTTTGTGCTTTTTCTGCTTCTTAGACGCTTGCCCGGTTAGTGGCTTGGCTACAGCTCCTAGGGCATGCGCCTAGCGCACTATCCCCAGCTGTACATTAACCGCCAACCGATTCTGCGTGATGTTGGCAGTGTCTTCTAAGATGGTCCGCGCTTGGCCACCAAAGATGCTAGGGCCAGTAAGGGGGTGTCCCAAAAAGAAGCTCCCTAACGGCAGTAGCTGGACGCATATGGTCAAGGATCATCTGCCTCCTAGACTTCGTCACTCGCGCTTGCACCCTTGCCAATGCGTCCATAGACAGCACCAGGCTGTCATTGACACATGAAAGTGCCACAGGGTGGCCTGCCCCTGCTTCAGCCCACACCGACTGAAGAAGGCGATAAGCATGATTGACAGCACTCATTGCTGCCCTCACTCCCTCATCGCATAGGGACAGGACTTCGTCATGGTGTACCTGAGACTTGTCCACCAGCTCCAGCACTCTGGACACCCAGCACCCATCCTCGGTGACTGTTGGGACAACACCATGTCTATCATATTCCCGCTGTGGGATACGACACCTAGTCCGCACCTCCCTGGAGGCCACAGGAAGCTGGCCCTTGGTCAGTTGTTTGCTATAAATAGCATCCAATAACTCCATAAACCTTGGATCCAGTCCAATAGACGGGATCCGGGCTGCGGGCAAGATCCCTGTCCTAATCGATGCCACCGATGGACGGGGTGCATCCTCCTCGGCCATGGTCGAAACCAGACGGGACTACCCTGGCTAGCCAAGCCAGAGCCTCTGACCAGTCTGTCTCTGAGGAGGACACTCCCCTGAACACGTCACCCGTTGAGCCAACACCTTATTTCATATCTGCCGATCGCCTGTTGGGGTTAAAGGAAGGCGACCAATCTGGCATATTTCGTTGTTAACACACGTCCCAGATTCAGGGTAAAAAATTGGAACATGCGACACAGACAAAATTTTGAAGACCTAGGTCTTTTAACTATGGAATAACATGGAATTATACAACCTAGTTATCCTTCCATGGTAATCCAATATAATCCTTAGCGAGTGCACAAAGCCATCACAATACACAGAAAAAGACTTAAACTTAAAACTCCAACTGCACAAAAAGCATGTAGCTCTTGTTGCTATGCAAACAAGAATGAGCTTCATGGCAAACGGGTACTTGGCTCCCAACGCCGAGTACCCGGTTCCAGGAGTCGGTAAAGCTTAATAAGTCTATAGTCCTAGGGCCCAGCTATCCAGGATAGCTTATATCAGAAGTAATAGAATGGTGAGTATTGATCGAAGGAGAAAGGCGTGTCACTCTTGTTGCTATGCTCATGTGGCCGTTTGTTGGGGGTAGGTGACCGGTTCCAAGAACCGGTAAGAGCTTATCAAATCAGAAGATTCTTAGGTGACAGACCCAGTTATCAATAAGTAATGTAATGGTAAGTAGTGATCGAAGGAGAATGAAGGAGTACCATTTTTAAATGGTTCCGGAAAACTTTCAGAAAATCAGAGAGTTCTGCCAAAACATTGACCTATCGAAATTCTGAATAGAATTTCTAGAGGCTATGACAATAGGATCCTTCCAGCCAAAATAGGTTGAAATTGCCCAAGCAATTAATGAGGAGTAGAATTTTATATCAATTCAAATTTATCGGAAAACCCAAGATGGCCACCATCAAAATGAAGTCAAAATTTTGTTTACAAATTCTGAAGCATACAGGCCTTCCAGCTGAGTTTCGTTGAAATCAGCCAAGCGGGTAATGAGGAGTAGCCTTTTAACTGATTTCCCAAAATAGTCAGAAAATCCAAAATGGCCACCAGAAAAATTTACCAATCAAAATTGTGTATACATGTTCTGAAGCATAATAGGCTGGGGTTCTTCCATCCAAGTTTGATTGAAAATCGGCCCAGTGGCTATCGAGGAATAGGCTTTTAGGTGATTTCCAGAAATTTTCAGAAAAGCCTGATGGCTGCCGGAAAAATTGACCAATCACAATTCTGTAAACTGTTTTGAAACCTACCAGCCTAGTATCCTTCCAGCTGAGTCTGGTTGAAATTGCTCAAGCAGTTAATGAGTTGTAGCGTTTTAAGCGATTTCCTGCAATTTTTTGAAAATTCAAGATGTTCACCAGAAAAATATACTGATCAAAATTTGGTATACATGTTCTGAAGGATACCACTCTAGGGTTCTTTCATCCAAGTTTGATTGAAATTTCCCAGTGGTTATCGAGTAGGCTTTTAAGTGATTTCCAGAAATTTTCAGAAAATCCAAGATGGCCACCGGAAAAATTGACCACTCAAAATTCTGTACACAAGTTCTGAAACATACCAGTGTACTAGTCTCTCAGTTAAGCCTGGTTGAAATTGCCCAAGCAGTTAATGAGGAGTAGTATTTTAAACAATTTCCCGCAATTTTCCGGAAAATTCAAGATGGTCGCCAAAGAAATTTACCAATTAAAATCCTGTATACATTTTCTGAAGCCTACCCTACAGGGTGCTTCCAGCCAAATTAGGTTGAAATCTGCCAAGCGGTTAATGAGTAGCATTTTAAAGCAAAAGCTGATGGCCGAAGGACGGGCATTCGCCATGCCACAAGCTCACTTGGCCAGGTGAGCTAAAAATGCAGTAGCTGCAGTATGACCGCCAAACACACTACAATTTTGATGGGCCCATGGCGGCCATGTATTTTGACAAATTCCCTTGAACAAACTTTAATGGCCCTTAGTCCATGATCGTATCGCCTAAATTTCGGCCCAATCCATTCAGCGTTCTGGAGGTACTTTTCGCAAAAACTAGGTCAAAGCATTTTCAGAGATTTTTTAAAGACGTTTCTAAAAATCAGCCAAAATCCAAGATGGTCACTGGCCAAATTGGCCAATCGGCTTCCTTTGAACAAACTTGGATCCCTATGACCTAAAGATAGGTCCTGCGAAATATAATTGAAATCGACCCAGTGGTTCTTAAGAAGTTATTTAAGGAAAAAGTTTACAGACGAACGGTATTTAGCTCATTTGGCCATTCTGGCCAGGTGAGCTAATAATTAGATGTAGGGCATAGTTTATGTCAACAGATCACATTTAGCAACAGTAAGACTCGCCTGTATCTAAATATCTTTGTGTGGGGCTTTATCATTAGGTTTGACTAATGCATTGAACCAGCACTAATCCCTGATACCTATCAATCACAGAGCAGGCTTGGGGTGGGGGGCAATGTACTCATGTACTCGAGTGTTCTTCAACTTGTACTCAGCCTCAGTACACTTCCAAAGTACTTGTACATACTCTGTACTTGTACTTTTGACTACTTAAAGAGTACATGCTGAGTACTTATCCATTTTCTACATAAAAATTGTATGCATACGTTATCCTTTTCACTCAAAATTCCAAGCACTGGTTCTCAGAGAGGTGATATGAAATCTAGTAAATATTTGAAAACAATTTGACTGACTTGGTCCTATCTGCTCAAAATTTGGTAATTAATTTGCCTTGTAATATGTTTTCAGTGATTTGTTTTAAAAAGTTGTTTTAAAATTGAAATTCTGGATGTTTGCCTAGAAAAGGGCAATTGCTGTAGTGGTAGTGGGTATGCTTATAGGGAATAAGATAACAAGTAGTTGACTAATGACACTAATAAAACCTTTATCTAAATTTCAAGGCTCATACAGAAAACTGTTCGACATTTTAAACATAAATTGACTAGAATACATTGCTTCTTGAGCCAGCAACTGCTTCCAGCCAAATTAGTTTCAAAGTACTTAAAAACTTAGATGTTAAAATGGTTTGAAATTGAAATTCTGGATATGTGTGTTGAAATGAAGGAAATTTCAATTTCCCTTTCTCCGAGATCTAACAATACTCACCACCATTCTATTACTTCTGATATACAGCTGGCCCTGACAGCTGGCTCTAGGACTATAGACTTAGTAAGCTTTACCGACTCCTGGAACCGGGTACTCGGCTCCCAACTGCTGAGTACCTGTCTGCCATGAAGCTCATATTGTTTGCATAACCACCAAACAAGAGAAACCCATGGCTTGCCTCCGTGGGGCTGGGAGGCTGGGTCCGTAATAGAATGGTAAGTATTGTTAGATCTTGGAGAAAGGGAAATTGAAATTTCCTTCATTCTCCTTCGATCAATACTCACCATTCTATTACTTCTGATAAACAGCAGATTTGGTCAGTAACCTGGTGGGAAGGGGCAAGCCATAACTGCTACTTTTGCCCCTTGGAGAAAGAGTTAGACTTAAACTTGATTAAAGGAGACCTAACAGGACCATCAAGTTAACGGAACCGAATCACATGTGCATCACTGCCCACCCACCCTTTTCTCCTAAGAAAAGGGAGAGAACTCACGAACATGCATCTCGCCTGAAAACACAAATATGCCGAGAGGGTTAACTGCTCTTTGCATATATTAGCCTGGGAATGAGCATGAATATATAAGATGAATGATCATGATATATAGACATAACACAAAACATTCTCAATCCTGAATTACCTCATATTTGGATTTCAGACCTGGAGCCTCCAACCATTCACTTGTCCGGCCATCAGTGACACAATCTGGTTGATATCCTCTCGCTCGACCATGTCTGCTTCTTAATTCTCTCTTACAAATGCCAAAAAAGGAAGAAGAGCAGTGCGGTCATATAGCTATCATCTCCAAACAGCTAAAGCGAGTAGAATGGCAAAGTCTGACACATCCCTCATATAGTAATCCATGAAAGAGGACTCACAGTGCCATTGTGCAACAGCCATGATGTCCTTAAACGGAACACCATTGTAAACGGCAGAAGAGGCCCAGTCGTAATCTCACGGGTAGTCTGAATGCATTCGACTATCCAACGAGAGATAGAATCCACGGATGCGGCGCCATATGGCTCCTTATGGCAGATCCACAGATGTCTATCATTCGACCGTAACAAGTCTGTCCGTTTTGTACTTAGTCAAAGCACGGACCGGGCACCAGACACTGGCATCACGATCAAACCTACTTAGTTTCGGTATAACGATGCCAGGATATCGCAAAGATCGAATCTTTGACATAAACTCTGCTCTTGGCAGTAGACGCAGACCCTCTCTGGAGACAATAAATCGGTCCCTCTCTGCCGAAAGTGCATGGATCACACTGCGCCTTCTAACTGAGGAAGCTGCCAATAGAAAGACCACGTTTAGAGTCAAATGCTTTAGACTAGCCGAACGCAACGGTTCGAAAGGGTGCTTGGCCAGTACATTAAGCACTAAAGATAGACTCCAGGCTGGAATGACTACCGGTTGTCTCGGTTGGAGATTGCTCATTCCCTTCACCATCACACTCAACTGGGCCACCTCTGGACTATCCCTGTTGGCTAGACAATGGATAACTGATGCCAAAGCTGACTTGTATCCAGCAATTGTGACAGGAGCTAGTCCTGAAAAGAACAGCTCACAGAGTCTGCTATTTGCTGAATAGTGGAATGAAAGGTAACAATACCCTTTTCCTCACACCAGTCTGCAAATCCGTTAACCTTGTTGTTATATGACTTGAAGGTTGACCTCCCTCTTGCAGCATGTCGAGAAAAGCCCTCCGACGTGGAACGTTGTTTGACAACAACCACGCAGTCAATAACATTTCGGGACGCTCGTGTAGGAAGCGTCCCTTGGCACTGGGAGATTATGTTCGGAATCTCGGGTAACTGCACTGGATTTTCCACCAGTAGACCTCGAAGATCCGTGAACCATGCCCTGCTGGGCCAAATGGCGCTATAGCAGGACCAGGCACGGTTCCTCCCTGATCTTCACCAATATCTTCGGTAGAAGAATGGTGGGTGGGTACGCGTAAGCGTGTATCCCTCTCCAGCTTAACGCCAGAGCATCTGTATCGACGGCATTAGGATCTGTATCGGCGAGACATAAGTCATGATTTGAGTATTTTCCCTTGTGGCGAACATGTCCACGTTGGGTTTGCCCCAATGCTCGAAGATCCTGTGAAGAACTGGAGGGTTGAGAGACCATTCTGTTGGCAGAATTCTCTGTCTGCGAGACAAAGCATCCACCAGAATGTTCAATCGACCAGGAATATGAGCTGCTTTAAAAACAACCGAGTAATTCCTGCACCATTGAATCAAGTGCCACACTTAGATACATAGTGTGGGTGACTTGGTCTCGCTGTGGCGATTTCTGTATGATACTACTGTCGAGTTGTCCGACTGTATCAATGTCGCCTTGCCCCTGACTTTTGGAAGAAACCTTTTCCAATGCCAATTCCAACAGATTGATATGCAGCTGGCTCTCTTGGAGAGTCCATGTGCCCGAGACCTGGTGTTCTCCCAGGTAGGGCCCCCCATCCCTCCAGCGATGCATCCATGTAGACGGACAGCTGGGGTTGGGGTAGGTGCAGCGAAAAACTCCTACTAGGAGATTCTGACGCTTTTTCCCACCATACAAGATGCGACATTATTGGCTCCAAAACTGGCACCAATTTTGACAGGGGTTCTGTTCTCTGTTTCCACAGAGACATCAGATGCAACTGGATAGGTCTTCGCATATGAGCAGTGTACAGGTATACCTGCTACATGGAGACCATCATGCCCAGCATCTGAAGAAACCGCCTCGCCTGAATGTGGTTTCCCAATCGAAACTCTTGAGGATGGCTAACAGAGACACCACTCTGGGCTCTGATGGGTAAACAACCCTGCCCTCATCGAGATCGAATCGCATCCTTAAATAAACAAAATGTTGAGTGGTGTGTCAACTCAGATTTCTCCTTGTTGACAGCAACTTCAGATTCAGAGCAGTATCCACCTCTAACCTGGCTGATGATCAGCCAATCGTCTATGTAGGTGTGAAGCACCACGTTCTCTTTTCTGAGAAACGCTGTTACCACAAGGACCACTCTGGTGAAAAACCCCTTGGAGCTGTCGACAGGCCGAATGGGAGGATTTAAACTCCCATACTAGATTCTGAAACACAACTCTCAGAAACCTGTGACAACTCCCGTTCATAGGAATGTGGGAACATGCATCTCTCAGATCGATCGATACACACCATTACCGACCTCGGAGTTTCCATCTGAAACCGAGGCGTATGGATAAACCAATTCAATGGCATGAGACTGAGTATGGGTCTCCATCCCCCTGTGCTCTTGGGGACAAGGAACATGTTTGAATAGAAGCCTGGAGTGTTCCAGTTTGCTGGTTTATTGCTCCCTTCAGAAGCAAACCCGACACTTCATTTTTAATAGCTTCTAACTTGTCTGGTCCCATTGAACGGGTGACCAGACAGGTGCCAAAGACAGATTCTGTGGTGGAAAGTCCCACCACTCTGGTATGTACCCCTGGGATAACCATCCCAGGACCAGACTGTCTGACGTCACACCTCGCCAAGCCTCGACGAAACGCATGAGCCTTCCACCCACTATAGATGCCTCGATGCCTAATGGGGTTGTCCAGCTCGCGGTCCGCTCCCCCCTCTCTTAACGAGCGAGAGAGAGAGAGAGAACCATTTTGGTCTTGGCTCGGCTGGTCTAATTGGCATCGCTGTTCCTGTCACACAGGTGCGGTACAGGCGGATACGAAGGAGCTCTCGTACCCTCAGGTACGATCCGCTCCCTTCTTTCCACCCTTTTGAGGACTTACCCTTCCCCTTGCCCTTTCCACCTCTCGGGTGATCAGGAGCAACATTGGGGAGGGTAGGAGCCTCCACAACCTTCTTGGCTTTCTTCGCCGGAGGCAGCTGAGAAAAGCCAGACGAAGCAGCAGCCGCACTAGGCTTAGCTTTCGCCTTGCCTTTATGCTTCTTCTGCTTCTTGGATGGTTGCATGGTCAGCGGCTTTCCTACAGCCCCTAGTGTGTGCGCTTGCTGCACCAGCTCTAGCTGTAGGTTCACCGCCAACCGATTCTGCGCAATGCTAGCCGTGTCCTCTAAGATGGCCCATGCCTGGCCACCGAAGATGCTAGGGCCTGTCAGGGGCATCCCAAGAAGACGCTCCCTGACGGCCATAGCCGGACGCATATGGTCAAGTACCATTTGCCTCCTGGACTTCGAAACACTCACCTGCACCCTTGCCAGTGCGTCCATAGACAGCACCAGGCCATCATTGACGCACGAAAGCGCCACAGGTTGCACAGGGTGGCCTGCCCCCGCTTCAGCCCACACAGACTGAAGAAGGCAATAAGAATGGTTGACAGCACTCATAGCTGCCCTCACACCCTCATCACAAAGGGACAGGACTTCCTCGTGGTGTCCCTGGGATTTGTCCACCAGTGCCGGGGCGGGGCCACCCGCTCCAGCACTCTGGACTCCCAGAACCCATCGGTCATCCTCGGTAACCGATGGTACAACATCATACCTGTCGTATTACCACCGTAGAATACGACACCTCGCCCGCACCTCCCTGGAGGCCGCAGGGAGCTGGCCCTTGGTCATGAGTTGCTTAGTATAAATAGCCTCTAGCAACTCAATACACCGTGGATTCAGTCCAATGGACTGGATCCGGGCTGCGGGCAAGATCCCCGTCCTGATTGATGCCACCGATGGACGGGGCGCATCCTCCTCGGCCGTGGTCGAAACCACAGACGGGTCTACCCTGGCTAGCCAAGCCAGAGCCTCAGACCAGTCTATTTCCGAGGAGGACACACCCGTGAACACGTCACCCAGCTAGGAGCCGCGGCTGACACGCCAGGAACTCCGGTACCATACGGTTCCACCGCCACCCCATGGAACACACCAGTCCATGGAGTAGGCCTGCATGGAAAACCGTGCGGACCCGTAGCGGTCGCAGAACCGTGGCCAAACACGGGCGCCAATGGCACCCCATGTCTGACCGCCAGACCAGGCGAGTACCACGCCTGGCCCGGCACACCCATCACCATGTCGGTTGGCGGCAAACCAACCATCACTGGACCGGTGCCCGGTACCAGATTGGCCTCAACCACGGGCAGAGCCGCTGCCCTGGCTTGCGCCAAGCCAGACAGATGGATGGCGGTTCCATCCAGGACGGAATCAACCTCCATATTCTCCACCCGTGGCATCACAGGCCGCAGCAACCTCTCCTCCTTGGCCTCCTCATCTTCAGACCCCGAAGAGTCGTCACTAGGTGAGGAAACCGTGGAGCCGTCCTGGCAGATGGCTCCCATGCCTGACGGACCGGCCACCGCTACTGGACCACCCGGAGCTGGCCGCAGAGAGACAGAACCCGTCAGGCCGGAGCCCGACCGGGACTGCCAGGGGGCCGTACGAGACGGCTCCCTCAGTGGCAAGTCCAGAACCCTGTCCAAGGACAGGGTCTGAACCAAGCATGGGGAGAGACTGCCCTACAACTTTCGGCAGCAGGGATGACACCAGCATGGGCAGAACGCTATGCAGGAAGCCCTGCATAGCAAGACCAAACCACGCCGGTGATGCCATCTCTGCCACCTCCGGCTGTAGACGTGGAGCGCCCCCAAGGGCCAAAACGGACGCTCCACGATTTGCTTTCAGACCGCCTGACCCCGCGTTAGACCCTGCCAACTCCTTCTGGGCAAGGAACTTCAACATCATGTCAACCGACCACGCTGCACATACGTTACACCTATTGTCAAGGTTACATTTTGTACATCGAAAACAGACATGGTCCTTAAACAGAACCCGAATGAATTTGTGGCACTTGTCACATGATGGCAGAGCTGGCTTGGCCTATAAATAAGCACAAACCTACAATAAGCAAGCGGAACGAAACAGAGATGGAAGGCAGACAATTAATTTTCAAATATTTTGACCATAAATTAACTGTCACCCTCACGCACCCACCCCGCAACGTTACAGCAAGAATGAAGCGGGCAATAATACACCCATACACTGATCCTCAAGGACGTATCACGGAACCAGGAATCATATCGCATAGCATTCGGGGTATATTTACTAATAAATATAAATTATACTCCTAACGAAGGCCAAAACGATATGTGAAGAAACAACAAAATGTAAACAAACTGCTGTAGCACACGGTAAAACCGCAGACCACACATCTAAATCAAGAATTTTGAAACCACTGATCATTGCAAACAGATCGTGATAACATGCAAACTTGAAATTCCAGTTTTCTGGTACCAATTTTAGTACGCAGCACCTAGAATCAGATGCGCGAATTAATGAAACATTTTCTTCACACAAACATCCGAGACACACTGGTGTGACGTCACCCGCTCGGATCTTACGGAGAACGACGTCAGCCAATATTCGTGTTTCATATCTGCCGATCGCCTGTTGGGGTTTAAAGAAGGCGATCATCCGGCATATTTCGCTGTTAACACACGTCCCAGATTCTTTGGGGTTAGAAATTGGAACATGCGACACAGACGAAATTTCAAAGACCTAACTCTTTTTACAACTATGGATTAACATGGAAATATCCTTAGTAGAACGCACAAGCTTTCACAATTTAATCACAGTAAAAAGACTTAGGTTTAAACAATCTTCAGACTTCCCAACTGCAAAAAGCATGCAGTTGGGAGCCGAGTACCCGGTTCCAGGAGTCAGTAAAGTTTACTACGTCTATAGTCCTAGAGCCAGCTGTCAGGGCCAGCTGTATATCAGAAGTAATAGAATGGTGAGTATTGATCGAAGGAGAAATTTACATTTTTGTATAAAGATTTTGAATTAATTACCTACCTGTATCTTATCACCTTTCATGATCCCCCATGTGTTGAAAAAATGGAGATATTATAATCGCCTACATCTACCCGTCTGTCGGTCCATCATGCTATCCCCTCCCAAACAGGTGGCTGAAATTCAACCAAATTTGGTATGTGGGTTACCCATGATTGAGCTTTGTAAGACCATATTTAGATTTGGTTCCGTCCCCTGTGGGTCAGGGGATGGGGGCCAAAGGACAAATATCCGAAAAACTGTCCATCACGCTAGCTAACTCCTCCCAAACTGTTGTGTGGAATTCAAAGGAATTTGATATGGGTTACCATACAATTGTGAATTTATAGGGGGGGGGGAGGAGAAGAGTGGGTGTTCAAAAGATCACTCTCACACACCCTCTCCATGAATTGAAATTAAGGCCAAATGAGCCACTACATGTCTCTAGCAGGATTACTAGATTCCACTTTAGCCCATGGTGACCAAGGGAAGACTATCTTTGAAATTTTAACACTGGAATGACTGGTTCGGTTATCGAGCCAGTCATTCTAGTGGTACATTTTTACAAATAGTCTTCTCTTGCTCTGAATATCTACATTTCTGAAGATTACAGCAATGACATTTTTTGGCCACCTTGACCATTGACATATCAAATTGTTACCATCAGGCTGGTCGGTTACAAATTGTACTAGTCATAGTCAGTTTCTACTAGCCTCTGGCTCATGTTAATTTTTAACTCCTGCTTTCACAGATCATTTCCCCTTATGACATCTAGATTTTCCACAACAATCCACTCCAGTCTCTGTGTAATGCAACTCTTCCAAAATCAGTGGTTGGAATTCAAACAAATTTGGTAGGTGATTATAGAGTGCAAGGCAGCAAGAGGGCATTTACATTTGGCTCCGCCCCCAGGGATTGGATGGGGTAATTAATGAGGTCAAAGTGGTGAACATGAGTTCTGCTATAATGCATCATCGACCAAGCAATCTAGTTATCACTTAGATTCCATTGACTGGTAGATTCAATTTTTAAAGCACATTATGAACAAGAGTAATCAGAGATTGTAAACCACTGCCGAGACTACCCAACCATTTTTCTCACAAGGTACATAGCGGTTTTAAAATAAATTTTAGCACATCCAAATTTGTTAAATCACAGTGGATGGCCCTCTACTTTGTTAAAATGTGAGCAAAATCTAACCAGCAGTTTCCGAGATGTCCCTAGATTAAAATGTGTATCCAATCTGGATCCTGGGTTTTTGTCCATATCAGACAACTTCTGGAATTCCTTGTTTAGGTTATGTTGCTTTGTTGTGTTAAAATTTGAAATATTTTAGATGCAATACCGGACACACACAATTGTAATAAATACCCCCTTCCCCTTGCAGGACAAGGGTAAAGATCCTGAAGTCTAAAAAAGTAATCTGTTGAGTATATTTTGTATATTTAATTGGAATCTATTGTTGCCTAAAGCAGCAGCAGCTTCCAATCAAATTGGACTCGATATATTCAACAAATCTACTATACATAGTCCAGTCTGATTACCTAATATGAGATTCTCTCTCCCTCTCACCTCGAGAAAACTTTATTTGATATTTGCACTGGTAGTTTACACAATACAGTATTTAAATATTATTAACCCTATAACACACAAGCCAGCCAAAAGCGGCTACAGCAGTGACCTTGCAAAATGGCCATTTGCAGATCATGAGAATATTTTTGAAAAGGTACGACTGGAATGTCTGGCACAATAACCGAGTGGTAAATTTTCAAACAGATTCTCTTTGTCTGGAAATAGATATTTACTATGAGATGTAATTTTTTTTAAAGTAAATTTAAGTGTTACAGGGTTTATAAAAATCATCAAGTTTAAATTTGCTTTCATTTTTCTCTCAAATGGCGCTTCAAGCTGAAAAATAAAAGGATAGATACATTAATAACATTGCAACATGAACAGCAGCAAACCCCAGTAAGATTGACAAAAATGGACAGGGCAATCAAGCGCAATAACTGGGGTGTCGGAATGTGTTTTGACCTGGGTGGGGTGGGGGTCTAAACTGTGGGAGAGGAAAAAAGGGGGCGGGCATCTCCCAATTCCCTGCCCCCTCGTTCTGGCCCCATGTGAACCATATCTCCACAGTGGTCAATATCTTTAAAACAATTGTATTGTCTATGCTGATATGTCGTTCAAGGTTCCAGACCACAGGCCTTTGAATTTTCGTCCATGCATACCATTACCATATATCCCCCTACTATAATATATATATTATAGTAGGGGGATATGTGATGTTTTTTCAAATTATTGGCAAGTGTCTCTCAATACCTAAACCCCACTCGACCATTGATTTTAAATAATTTCACCATGATGGATGTTCAGTAGTTTTGAGAGGCTTTCAGTTATTCAGAAATGGCAAATTGTCATTATAAAATCATTTTAAAGCGTGGAAACTAAAGTTTCATTAAAATTAAACTAACTGTCATAATCTGTAACATCATATCACATGACAAAGATAACAAACAAAATTCGCGATCTTATCTACCGAGAGCGGGTTGCGTTCACATTTCCGTATTATATTACACTGCTAGTATAGGATGCCGTTTATAAAGATTTTCCAGCTTGCCCAATCATTGAGCAGCTCTATAATAATAATGATAATAATAATAATAATACCCGATTCCATCTATCCGGATAATCGGGTACTCGCTTAAATAAAGGAATTGCTTCATCATCTTCGACATTTTTACGCAAACTATTTCATTCACAAAGATCTATTTATATTTTCGCGCATAAATTTGTAAACAAACTGAATTGACCAATTGACAGTGGATTTAGAAAATTCGGCCTTCTGACGTAATGTAACGCTAAGTTTGACTGGATAAAATGCCAGTAATGCTTGCGTATTTAGCGATCGAAAACTGGTGGTAGCTTGAGCCGATAATACGTCCCGTCGCCTAATTGTGTCTTGTCGATAATACGTCCCGTCGGACTAGGAACATAATTATTTCAAGCCGATAATATGTCCCGTCGCTGCCACAGAGTTAAATTCAACTAAGATATCTCCAAATGCAAAAGCATGTATTGCTCTTGTTGCTATGCAAACAAGATTGAGCCTCACTGGCAGACGGGTACCCATTTGTTGGGAACCGGGTACCTGGTTCCAGGAGCCAGTAAAGCTTACTAAATCTAGATTCCTAGAGCCAGCTAGCTTCCTAGCTTGTTATCAGAGGTAATATAACGGTAAGTATTGATCGAAGGAGAAAATTGAAATTTCTTGAACAAATTTGATGGATAAAGAGATAAATGTGCTTTGGATGTATGTTAACCTTTTACCACATTATATTAAAATTTAAATTTCATAGCAGCCATACAGGACATCTGTTGAACATTTTGAACAAAGTTTGGACAGAAAGTAGGTGCTGTATTGAAAAATATCCATTTGTGACCCATGAAAAGACTAGTTTAACCCTTTAATGACAAAATTTAGTCCAAAAAATCACAATATTTGCTTATCCAATGTCCATTTGCAGGCCAAGTGAAGAATATTTTTGAAAATTTACCACTGGAATGACTGGCTCGGTTACCGAGCCAGTAATTCCAGAGGTAAATTTTCAAAAATAGTCTTCACTTGGCCTGCAAATGGACATTCTTCAAGACCACTGCAGAGGCCGGTTTTGGCAAGCAGAGTACGAGAAAATTTAAATTTTCTTGAACAAGTTTGAGGCATAACGGGATACATGCTTTGGATGTGACTATTTTTTAACACATTATTAGTTCACCTGGCCTAAAAGGCTAAGTGAGCTTATGCTGTGGTGACTGTCGGGCATCCATCCGTCCATCAACATTTTTTTTTAAACGACTTCTCAAGAACCACTGGACCATTTTCAATTATATTTGGCAGGAACCATCCATAGGGTATGAATATCTAGGTTTGTTCAAACGCAGCGGCTCAGTCAATTTGACCAGTGGTCATCTGTATTTTGGCCGATTTTTTAAGCTTCTTTAAAAATCTTCTCCGAAACCACTTGGGGGATTGATTAAAAACTCATGAAACAGCATCTAGTATTAAAATTTAGATTTCATGGCAGTCATACACGACAGATTGGTCTAAAGAAAATCTAAAATTTTGCTTGGTAACTGTTCATTTGCAGGCCAAGATTAATTTTTAAAGTTTACCATTGGAATCACTGACTTGATGTTATCATGCCAGTCATTCCTATGGTAAATTTTCAAAAACGGTCTCTTGGTCTGTAAATCGACATTCCAGAGATAGATTTAGAGGCCTGCTTTTTCCAGCTTGACCACCAAAGGGTTAAAGTGTATGAGAGAGAGTGAGGGGTGGTTGCTAAGTGATTTCCAGAAAATCCATGATGGTTACCGGAAAAATTTACCAATCAATATTCTGTATACAAGACGTTCTGAAAGCTACCAGCCTAGTATCCTTCCAGCCAAGTCTGGTTGAAATTGCCCAAACAGTTAATGAGGAGTAGCCTATCGTTTTAAACAATTTTCCGCCATTTTTCGGAAATTTCGAGATGGCAGCCAATAAAATTTACCAATCAAAATTCTGTATACCAAGTTCTAGTGTACCTCATACATAGGAATATTCATGCCAGATTAATTTGATATCCGCTAAGCGGTTAACGAGTAGCGTTTTCAAAGCAAAATTTGGACGTCGGACAGATGGCTGGACAGACGGATGCGAGTCCCCATGGCATAAGCTTACTTGGCCATTCCTAGAGCCAGCTAGCTTCCTAGCTTGTTATCAGAAGTAATATAATGATAAGTATTGATCGGAGAAAATTTAAATTTCTTGAACAAATTTGACGGATAAAGAGATAAATGTGCTTTGGATGTATGTTAACCTTTTACCACATTATATTAAAATTTAAATTTCATAGCAGCCATACAGGACATCTGTTGAACATTTTGAACAAAGTTTGGACAGAAAGTAGGTGCTGTATTGAAAAATATCCATTTGTGACCCATGAAAAGACTAGTTTAACCCTTTAATGACAAAATTTAGTCCAAAAAAATCACAATATTTGCTTATCCACTGTCCATTTGCAGGCCAAGTGAAGAATATTTTTGAAAATTTACCACTGGAATGACTGGCTCGGTTACCGAGCCAGTAATTCCAGAGGTAAATTTTCAAAAATAGTCTTCACTTGGCCTGCAAATGGACATTCTTCAAGACCACTGCAGAGGCCGGTTTTGGCAGGCAGAGTACGAGAAAATTTAAATTTTCTTGAACAAGTTTGAGGGATAACGGGATACATGCTTTGGATGTGACTATTTTTTAACATATTATTAGTTCACCTGGCATAAAAGGCTAAGTGAGCTTATGCTGTGGTGACTGTCGGGCATCCATCCGTCCATCAACATTTTTTTTAAACGACTTCTCAAGAACCATTGGACCATTTTCAATTATATTTGGCAGGAACCATCCATAGGGTATGAATATCTAGGTTTGTTCAAACGCAGCCGCTCAGTCAATTTGACCAGTGGTCATCTGTATTTTGGCCGACTTTTTTAAACTTCTTTAAAAATCTTCTCCGAAACCACTTGGGGGATTGATTAAAAACTCATGAAACAGCATCTAGTATTAAAATTTAGATTTCATGGCAGTCATACACGACAGATTGGTCTAAAGAAAATCTAAAATTTTGCTTGGTAACTGTTCATTTGCAGGCCAAGATTAATTTTTAAAGTTTACCATTGGAATCACTGACTTGATGTTATCATGCCAGTCATTCGTATGGTAAATTTTCAAAAACGGTCTCTTAGTCTGTAAATAGACATGCCAGAGATAGATTTAGAGGCCTGCTTTTTCCAGCTTGACCACCAAAGGGTTAAAGTGTATGAGAGAGAGTGAGGGGTGGTTGCTAAGTGATTTCCAGAAAATCCATGATGGTTACCGGAAAAATTTACCAATCAATATTCTGTATACAAGACGTTCTGAAAGCTACCAGCCTAGTATCCTTCCAGCCAAGTCTGGTTGAAATTGCCCAAACAGTTAATGAGGAGTAGCCTATCGTTTTAAACAATTTTCCGCCATTTTTCGGAAATTTTGAGATGGCAGCCAATAAAATTTACCAATCAAAATTCTGTATACCAAGTTCTAGTGTACCTCCTACATAGGAATATTCATGCCAGATTAATTTGAAATCCGCTAAGCGGTTAACGAGTAGCGTTTTTAAAGCAAAATTTGGACGTCGGACAGATGGCTGGACAGACGGATGCGAGTCCCCATGGCATAAGCTTACTTGGCCATTCCTAGAGCCAGCTAGCTTCCTAGCTTGTTATCAGAAGTAATATAACGGTAAGTATTGATCGAAGGAGAAAATTGAAATTTCTTGAACAAATTTGATGGATAAAGAGATAAATGTGCTTTGGATGTATGTTAACCTTTTACCACATTATATTAAAATTTAAATTTCATAGCAGCCATACAGGACATCTGTTGAACATTTTGAACAAAGTTTGGACAGAAAGTAGGTGCTGTATTGAAAAATATCCATTTGTGACCCATGAAAAGACTAGTTTAACCCTTTAATGACAAAATTTAGTCCAAAAAATCACAATATTTGCTTATCCAATGTCCATTTGCAGGCCAAGTGAAGAATATTTTTGAAAATTTACCACTGGAATGACTGGCTCGGTTACCGAGCCAGTAATTCCAGAGGTAAATTTTCAAAAATAGTCTTCACCTGGCCTGCAAATGGACATTCTTCAAGACCACTGCAGAGGCCGGTTTTGGCAAGCAGAGTACGAGAAAATTTAAATTTTCTTGAACAAGTTTGAGGCATAACGGGATACATGCTTTGGATGTGACTATTTTTTAACACATTATTAGTTCACCTGGCCTAAAAGGCTAAGTGAGCTTATGCTGTGGTGACTGTCGGGCATCCATCCGTCCATCAACATTTTTTTTTAAACGACTTCTCAAGAACCACTGGACCATTTTCAATTATATTTGGCAGGAACCATCCATAGGGTATGAATATCTAGGTTTGTTCAAACGCAGCGGCTCAGTCAATTTGACCAGTGGTCATCTGTATTTTGGCCGATTTTTTTAAGCTTCTTTAAAAATCTTCTCCGAAACCACTTGGGGGATTGATTAAAAACTCATGAAACAGCATCTAGTATTAAAATTTAGATTTCATGGCAGTCATACACGACAGATTGGTCTAAAGAAAATCTAAAATTTTGCTTGGTAACTGTTCATTTGGAGGCCAAGATTAATTTTTAAAGTTTACCATTGGAATCACTGACTTGATGTTATCATGCCAGTCATTCCTATGGTAAATTTTCAAAAACGGTCTCTTGGTCTGTAAATCGACATTCCAGAGATAGATTTAGAGGCCTGCTTTTTCCAGCTTGACCACCAAAGGGTTAAAGTGTATGAGAGAGAGTGAGGGGTGGTTGCTAAGTGATTTCCAGAAAATCCATGATGGTTACCGGAAAAATTTACCAATCAATATTCTGTATACAAGACGTTCTGAAAGCTACCAGCCTAGTATCCTTCCAGCCAAGTCTGGTTGAAATTGCCCAAACAGTTAATGAGGAGTAGCCTATCGTTTTAAACAATTTTCCATTTTTCGGAAATTTCGAGATGGCAGCCAATAAAATTTACCAATCAAAATTCTGTATACCAAGTTCTAGTGTACCTCCTACATAGGAATATTCATGCCAGATTAATTTGATATCCGCTAAGCGGTTAACGAGTAGCGTTTTCAAAGCAAAATTTGGACGTCGGACAGATGGCTGGACAGACGGATGCGAGTCCCCATGGCATAAGCTTACTTGGCCATTCCTAGAGCCAGCTAGCTTCCTAGCTTGTTATCAGAAGTAATATAATGATAAGTATTGATCGGAGAAAATTTAAATTTCTTGAACAAATTTGACGGATAAAGAGATAAATGTGCTTTGGATGTATGTTAACCTTTTACCACATTATATTAAAATTTAAATTTCATAGCAGCCATACAGGACATCTGTTGAACATTTTGAACAAAGTTTGGACAGAAAGTAGGTGCTGTATTGAAAAATATCCATTTGTGACCCATGAAAAGACTAGTTTAACCCTTTAATGACAAAATTTAGTCAAAAAAATCACAATATTTGCTTATCCAATGTCCATTTGCAGGCCAAGTGAAGAATATTTTTGAAAATTTACCACTGGAATGACTGGCTCGGTTACCGAGCCAGTAATTCCAGAGGTAAATTTTCAAAAATAGTCTTCACTTGGCCTGCAAATGGACATTCTTCAAGACCACTGCAGAGGCCGGTTTTGGCAGGCAGAGTACGAGAAAATTTAAATTTTCTTGAACAAGTTTGAGGGATAACGGGATACATGCTTTGGATGTGACTATTTTTTAACACATTATTAGTTCACCTGGCCTAAAAGGCTAAGTGAGCTTATGCTGTGGTGACTGTCGGGCATCCATCCGTCCATCAACATTTTTTTTTAAACGACTTCTCAAGAACCACTGGACCATTTTCAATTATATTTGGCAGGAACCATCCATAGGGTATGAATATCTAGGTTTGTTCAAACGCAGCCGCTCAGTCAATTTGACCAGTGGTCATCTGTATTTTGGCCGATTTTTTTAAGCTTCTTTAAAAATCTTCTCCGAAACCACTTGGGGGATTGATTAAAAACTCATGAAACAGCATCTAGTATTAAAATTTAGATTTCATGGCAGTCATACACGACAGATTGGTCTAAAGAAAATCTAAAATTTTGCTTGGTAACTGTTCATTTGCAGGCCAAGATTAATTTTTAAAGTTTACCATTGGAATCACTGACTTGATGTTATCATGCCAGTCATTCCTATGGTAAATTTTCAAAAACGGTCTCTTGGTCTGTAAATCGACATTCCAGAGATAGATTTAGAGGCCTGCTTTTTCCAGCTTGACCACCAAAGGGTTAAAGTGTATGAGAGAGAGTGAGGGGTGGTTGCTAAGTGATTTCCAGAAAATCCATGATGGTTACCGGAAAAATTTACCAATCAATATTCTGTATACAAGACGTTCTGAAAGCTACCAGCCTAGTATCCTTCCAGCCAAGTCTGGTTGAAATTGCCCAAACAGTTAATGAGGAGTAGCCTATCGTTTTAAACAATTTTCCGCCATTTTTCGGAAATTTTGAGATGGCAGCCAATAAAATTTACCAATCAAAATTCTGTATACCAAGTTCTAGTGTACCTCCTACATAGGAATATTCATGCCAGATTAATTTGAAATCCGCTAAGCGGTTAACGAGTAGCGTTTTTAAAGCAAAATTTGGACGTCGGACAGATGGCTGGACAGACGGATGCGAGTCCCCATGGCATAAGCTTACTTGGCCATTCCTAGAGCCAGCTAGCTTCCTAGCTTGTTATCAGAAGTAATATAACGGTAAGTATTGATCGAAGGAGAAAATTGAAATTTCTTGAACAAATTTGACGGATAAAGAGATAAATGTGCTTTGGATGTATGTTAACCTTTTACCACATTATATTAAAATTTAAATTTCATAGCAGCCATACAGGACATCTGTTGAACATTTTGAACAAAGTTTGGACAGAAAGTAGGTGCTGTATTGAAAAATATCCATTTGTGACCCATGAAAAGACTAGTTTAACCCTTTAATGACAAAATTTAGTCAAAAAAATCACAATATTTGCTTATCCAATGTCCATTTGCAGGCCAAGTGAAGAATATTTTTGAAAATTTACCACTGGAATGACTGGCTCGGTTACCGAGCCAGTAATTCCAGAGGTAAATTTTCAAAAATAGTCTCCACTTGGCCTGCAAATGGACATTCTTCAAGACCACTGCAGAGGCCGGTTTTGGCAAGCAGAGTACGAGAAAATTTAAATTTTCTTGAACAAGTTTGAGGCATAACGGGATACATGCTTTGGATGTGACTATTTTTTAACACATTATTAGTTCACCTGGCCTAAAAGGCTAAGTGAGCTTATGCTGTGGTGACTGTCGGGCATCCATCCGTCCATCAACATTTTTTTTTAAACGACTTCTCAAGAACCACTGGACCATTTTCAATTATATTTGGCAGGAACCATCCATAGGGTATGAATATCTAGGTTTGTTCAAACGCAGCGGCTCAGTCAATTTGACCAGTGGTCATCTGTATTTTGGCCGATTTTTTTAAGCTTCTTTAAAAATCTTCTCCGAAACCACTTGGGGGATTGATTAAAAACTCATGAAACAGCATCTAGTATTAAAATTTAGATTTCATGGCAGTCATACACGACAGATTGGTCTAAAGAAAATCTAAAATTTTGCTTGGTAACTGTTCATTTGCAGGCCAAGATTAATTTTTAAAGTTTACCATTGGAATCACTGACTTGATGTTATCATGCCAGTCATTCCTATGGTAAATTTTCAAAAACGGTCTCTTGGTCTGTAAATCGACATTCCAGAGATAGATTTAGAGGCCTGCTTTTTCCAGCTTGACCACCAAAGGGTTAAAGTGTATGAGAGAGAGTGAGGGGTGGTTGCTAAGTGATTTCCAGAAAATCCATGATGGTTACCGGAAAAATTTACCAATCAATATTCTGTATACAAGACGTTCTGAAAGCTACCAGCCTAGTATCCTTCCAGCCAAGTCTGGTTGAAATTGCCCAAACAGTTAATGAGGAGTAGCCTATCGTTTTAAACAATTTTCCGCCATTTTTCGGAAATTTCGAGATGGCAGCCAATAAAATTTACCAATCAAAATTCTGTATACCAAGTTCTAGTGTACCTCCTACATAGGAATATTCATGCCAGATTAATTTGATATCCGCTAAGCGGTTAACGAGTAGCGTTTTCAAAGCAAAATTTGGACGTCGGACAGATGGCTGGACAGACGGATGCGAGTCCCCATGGCATAAGCTTACTTGGCCATTCCTAGAGCCAGCTAGCTTCCTAGCTTGTTATCAGAAGTAATATAATGATAAGTATTGATCGGAGAAAATTTAAATTTCTTGAACAAATTTGACGGATAAAGAGATAAATGTGCTTTGGATGTATGTTAACCTTTTACCACATTATATTAAAATTTAAATTTCATAGCAGCCATACAGGACATCTGTTGAACATTTTGAACAAAGTTTGGACAGAAAGTAGGTGCTGTATTGAAAAATATCCATTTGTGACCCATGAAAAGACTAGTTTAACCCTTTAATGACAAAATTTAGTCAAAAAAAATCACAATATTTGCTTATCCACTGTCCATTTGCAGGCCAAGTGAAGAATATTTTTGAAAATTTACCACTGGAATGACTGGCTCGGTTACCGAGCCAGTAATTCCAGAGGTAAATTTTCAAAAATAGTCTCCACTTGGCCTGCAAATGGACATTCTTCAAGACCACTGCAGAGGCCGGTTTTGGCAGGCAGAGTACGAGAAAATTTAAATTTTCTTGAACAAGTTTGAGGCATAACGGGATACATGCTTTGGATGTGACTATTTTTTAACACATTATTAGTTCACCTGGCCTAAAAGGCTAAGTGAGCTTATGCTGTGGTGACTGTCGGGCATCCATCCGTCCATCAACATTTTTTTTTAAACGACTTCTCAAGAACCACTGGACCATTTTCAATTATATTTGGCAGGAACCATCCATAGGGTATGAATATCTAGGTTTGTTCAAACGCAGCGGCTCAGTCAATTTGACCAGTGGTCATCTGTATTTTGGCCGATTTTTTTAAGCTTCTTTAAAAATCTTCTCCGAAACCACTTGGGGGATTGATTAAAAACTCATGAAACAGCATCTAGTATTAAAATTTAGATTTCATGGCAGTCATACACGACAGATTGGTCTAAAGAAAATCTAAAATTTTGCTTGGTAACTGTTCATTTGCAGGCCAAGATTAATTTTTAAAGTTTACCATTGGAATCACTGACTTGATGTTATCATGCCAGTCATTCCTATGGTAAATTTTCAAAAACGGTCTCTTGGTCTGTAAATCGACATTCCAGAGATAGATTTAGAGGCCTGCTTTTTCCAGCTTGACCACCAAAGGGTTAAAGTGTATGAGAGAGAGTGAGGGGTGGTTGCTAAGTGATTTCCAGAAAATCCATGATGGTTACCGGAAAAATTTACCAATCAATATTCTGTATACAAGACGTTCTGAAAGCTACCAGCCTAGTATCCTTCCAGCCAAGTCTGGTTGAAATTGCCCAAACAGTTAATGAGGAGTAGCCTATCGTTTTAAACAATTTTCCATTTTTCGGAAATTTCGAGATGGCAGCCAATAAAATTTACCAATCAAAATTCTGTATACCAAGTTCTAGTGTACCTCCTACATAGGAATATTCATGCCAGATTAATTTGATATCCGCTAAGCGGTTAACGAGTAGCGTTTTCAAAGCAAAATTTGGACGTCGGACAGATGGCTGGACAGACGGATGCGAGTCCCCATGGCATAAGCTTACTTGGCCATTCCTAGAGCCAGCTAGCTTCCTAGCTTGTTATCAGAAGTAATATAATGATAAGTATTGATCGGAGAAAATTTAAATTTCTTGAACAAATTTGACGGATAAAGAGATAAATGTGCTTTGGATGTATGTTAACCTTTTACCACATTATATTAAAATTTAAATTTCATAGCAGCCATACAGGACATCTGTTGAACATTTTGAACAAAGTTTGGACAGAAAGTAGGTGCTGTATTGAAAAATATCCATTTGTGACCCATGAAAAGACTAGTTTAACCCTTTAATGACAAAATTTAGTCAAAAAAAATCACAATATTTGCTTATCCACTGTCCATTTGCAGGCCAAGTGAAGAATATTTTTGAAAATTTACCACTGGAATGACTGGCTCGGTTACCGAGCCAGTAATTCCAGAGGTAAATTTTCAAAAATAGTCTTCACTTGGCCTGCAAATGGACATTCTTCAAGACCACTGCAGAGGCCGGTTTTGGCAGGCAGAGTACGAGAAAATTTAAATTTTCTTGAACAAGTTTGAGGGATAACGGGATACATGCTTTGGATGTGACTATTTTTTAACACATTATTAGTTCACCTGGCCTAAAAGGCTAAGTGAGCTTATGCTGTGGTGACTGTCGGGCATCCATCCGTCCATCAACATTTTTTTTTAAACGACTTCTCAAGAACCACTGGACCATTTTCAATTATATTTGGCAGGAACCATCCATAGGGTATGAATATCTAGGTTTGTTCAAACGCAGCGGCTCAGTCAATTTGACCAGTGGTCATCTGTATTTTGGCCGATTTTTTTAAGCTTCTTTAAAAATCTTCTCCGAAACCACTTGGGGGATTGATTAAAAACTCATGAAACAGCATCTAGTATTAAAATTTAGATTTCATGGCAGTCATACACGACAGATTGGTCTAAAGAAAATCTAAAATTTTGCTTGGTAACTGTTCATTTGCAGGCCAAGATTAATTTTTAAAGTTTACCATTGGAATCACTGACTTGATGTTATCATGCCAGTCATTCCTATGGTAAATTTTCAAAAACGGTCTCTTGGTCTGTAAATCGACATTCCAGAGATAGATTTAGAGGCCTGCTTTTTCCAGCTTGACCACCAAAGGGTTAAAGTGTATGAGAGAGAGTGAGGGGTGGTTGCTAAGTGATTTCCAGAAAATCCATGATGGTTACCGGAAAAATTTACCAATCAATATTCTGTATACAAGACGTTCTGAAAGCTACCAGCCTAGTATCCTTCCAGCCAAGTCTGGTTGAAATTGCCCAAACAGTTAATGAGGAGTAGCCTATCGTTTTAAACAATTTTCCGCCATTTTTCGGAAATTTCGAGATGGCAGCCAATAAAATTTACCAATCAAAATTCTGTATACCAAGTTCTAGTGTACCTCCTACATAGGAATATTCATGCCAGATTAATTTGATATCCGCTAAGCGGTTAACGAGTAGCGTTTTCAAAGCAAAATTTGGACGTCGGACAGATGGCTGGACAGACGGATGCGAGTCCCCATGGCATAAGCTTACTTGGCCATTCCTAGAGCCAGCTAGCTTCCTAGCTTGTTATCAGAAGTAATATAATGATAAGTATTGATCGGAGAAAATTTAAATTTCTTGAACAAATTTGACGGATAAAGAGATAAATGTGCTTTGGATGTATGTTAACCTTTTACCACATTATATTAAAATTTAAATTTCATAGCAGCCATACAGGACATCTGTTGAACATTTTGAACAAAGTTTGGACAGAAAGTAGGTGCTGTATTGAAAAATATCCATTTGTGACCCATGAAAAGACTAGTTTAACCCTTTAATGACAAAATTTAGTCAAAAAAAATCACAATATTTGCTTATCCACTGTCCATTTGCAGGCCAAGTGAAGAATATTTTTGAAAATTTACCACTGGAATGACTGGCTCGGTTACCGAGCCAGTAATTCCAGAGGTAAATTTTCAAAAATAGTCTTCACTTGGCCTGCAAATGGACATTCTTCAAGACCACTGCAGAGGCCGGTTTTGGCAGGCAGAGTACGAGAAAATTTAAATTTTCTTGAACAAGTTTGAGGGATAACGGGATACATGCTTTGGATGTGACTATTTTTTAACACATTATTAGTTCACCTGGCCTAAAAGGCTAAGTGAGCTTATGCTGTGGTGACTGTCGGGCATCCATCCGTCCATCAACATTTTTTTTAAAACGACTTCTCAAGAACCACTGGACCATTTTCAATTATATTTGGCAGGAACCATCCATAGGGTATGAATATCTAGGTTTGTTCAAACGCAGCGGCTCAGTCAATTTGACCAGTGGTCATCTGTATTTTGGCCGATTTTTTTAAGCTTCTTTAAAAATCTTCTCCGAAACCACTTGGGGGATTGATTAAAAACTCATGAAACAGCATCTAGTATTAAAATTTAGATTTCATGGCAGTCATACACGACAGATTGGTCTAAAGAAAATCTAAAATTTTGCTTGGTAACTGTTCATTTGCAGGCCAAGATTAATTTTTAAAGTTTACCATTGGAATCACTGACTTGATGTTATCATGCCAGTCATTCCTATGGTAAATTTTCAAAAACGGTCTCTTGGTCTGTAAATCGACATTCCAGAGATAGATTTAGAGGCCTGCTTTTTCCAGCTTGACCACCAAAGGGTTAAAGTGTATGAGAGAGAGTGAGGGGTGGTTGCTAAGTGATTTCCAGAAAATCCATGATGGTTACCGGAAAAATTTACCAATCAATATTCTGTATACAAGACGTTCTGAAAGCTACCAGCCTAGTATCCTTCCAGCCAAGTCTGGTTGAAATTGCCCAAACAGTTAATGAGGAGTAGCCTATCGTTTTAAACAATTTTCCATTTTTCGGAAATTTCGAGATGGCAGCCAATAAAATTTACCAATCAAAATTCTGTATACCAAGTTCTAGTGTACCTCCTACATAGGAATATTCATGCCAGATTAATTTGATATCCGCTAAGCGGTTAACGAGTAGCGTTTTCAAAGCAAAATTTGGACGTCGGACAGATGGCTGGACAGACGGATGCGAGTCCCCATGGCATAAGCTTACTTGGCCATTCCTAGAGCCAGCTAGCTTCCTAGCTTGTTATCAGAAGTAATATAATGATAAGTATTGATCGGAGAAAATTTAAATTTCTTGAACAAATTTGACGGATAAAGAGATAAATGTGCTTTGGATGTATGTTAACCTTTTACCACATTATATTAAAATTTAAATTTCATAGCAGCCATACAGGACATCTGTTGAACATTTTGAACAAAGTTTGGACAGAAAGTAGGTGCTGTATTGAAAAATATCCATTTGTGACCCATGAAAAGACTAGTTTAACCCTTTAATGACAAAATTTAGTCAAAAAAAATCACAATATTTGCTTATCCACTGTCCATTTGCAGGCCAAGTGAAGAATATTTTTGAAAATTTACCACTGGAATGACTGGCTCGGTTACCGAGCCAGTAATTCCAGAGGTAAATTTTCAAAAATAGTCTTCACTTGGCCTGCAAATGGACATTCTTCAAGACCACTGCAGAGGCCGGTTTTGGCAGGCAGAGTACGAGAAAATTTAAATTTTCTTGAACAAGTTTGAGGGATAACGGGATACATGCTTTGGATGTGACTATTTTTTAACATATTATTAGTTCACCTGGCATAAAAGGCTAAGTGAGCTTATGCTGTGGTGACTGTCGGGCATCCATCCGTCCATCAACATTTTTTTTTAAACGACTTCTCAAGAACCACTGGACCATTTTCAATTATATTTGGCAGGAACCATCCATAGGGTATGAATATCTAGGTTTGTTCAAACGCAGCCGCTCAGTCAATTTGACCAGTGGTCATCTGTATTTTGGCCGATTTTTTTAAGCTTCTTTAAAAATCTTCTCC
>CM067366.1:2226587-2294087 GCA_034401795.1 Chaetoderma sp. LZ-2023a
CAACAGCACCCAGTCAGATTAGTTTCAAAATATTCAACAGCATGTTTACTAAAAGTAAAGACATACAATTCGTACATCATGGCGTCATTGATTATGATGTCATCCTACACGCCACGCAGCTGGTTATGACGTCATATGATTGATGGATAAACAGGAAAGGTTCATTCGCTGAATTAGGGCTCTCATGTGCAGTTTGTCACCATTAAACACAAGAACTTTCTCAAGGGAGCAGATACGCTAGTAAATGCATCTTTGATGTCTTGCTCGTGTAAGCTCTGTTCGCGTTAATGGCGTAAAACAATCTCTTTCTTTAGCAAACTGCAAATTGAACCAGTTCTTGGGGGGTATACGTCTTTGTCTAGATCCTGCGGATAATGCATGCCTAATTTGCTATAGCTTCTTCCATGATTTTTCCGTGCCTGCATTCTCAGAATAGGCTAAACGCTATTTTGTTGCTGAACTTGAATGTAGGCCTCAAACGTAACTATAGTAAACAGACTTAGTGACTTTTACCTTTTTACATATCATATGCATGTTTTATTTAACCCTTTCCAGACGAAGCCGGCAAAAACGGACTATGTAGTGGTCTTGGGGAATGCCCATTTGCAGGCCAAGAGAAGACTATTTTTGAAGATTTACCACTGGAATGACTCACTCGATAACCGAGCCAGCCATTCCTGTGGTAAAAATTTAAAAATAGTCTTCTCTTGGCCTGCAAATGGACGTCCAATAAGTGAATATTTAAATTTTTTGAACAAATTGAGTCATTAAAGGGTTAACATTAAATTTGTTCATCCCAGCTAGGGGCATAATGAAGAGGGTGGGTGAGGAGGGGCACGTGCCCCACGTACCCCCACAAGAGTGAACTGCAAAATGTATGCTTACAATGGCAATGCAAGTATTCTCTATTTGTGATTCTTACAAACGTGGTTATGGCAAGAGTTTCCCGTACAAAGTGAGCGTCGCATAGTGATGTAATTTTATCCTTCTATTTATCTGTTTTTCTCCGCCACCAAACTTTGCTAGTCTACACCTTTGCCGGAAGTGGTAATAAAGCGGTCGCCATCTGGAAAACACAGAAATTTACTTGTTCAACGACAGGTATCTTGTCAGTAAATTAACATCATCCCGAGTCCCGGTCAAGCAAATAATTATTACAGCAAACATACAGTTTTTAAAAAACATTAAAATATATTTAGCTCAGTGCAAGCAGCATCACCAAGTAATTTTTCAGTTCTTCGTCATATTTTAGTTACACAACATAAATACGTATCAAATTACAATACTAACCGCACATCCTAGCCAGTTTCACGACAATGGAGCTTTCCAGTTTATCCATCTATCACATGACGTGATAATCAACTACGTGACGTGTAGGATGACGTCATAATCAATCATAGCATGAATAACTCAATTTAGTCCGTCTTAAATGCTCAACAGTCCGACACGTTGTGCGAATTGTATGCCTTTACTATTTAATAAAGATGCTGTTGATTATATTGAAAGTAATTTGGACGATGTTGATGCCATAGGCAGCAGCAACACCCTATCAAATTACTTTCAAAATATTATACAGCTAACCTGCATAGTTTTCTGGAAATTGATAGTCAGGGAGTTCAGAGAGCGATCGATCCCAACACAAGCGGTGTGTGGGTGGAGCTTAACTAGAGATGGCCGGGGCATAGCCAAAACTGAAAAGGTCCATTACATCGCCTAAAACATCTTTCACTCACTGTCATATCATTTCTAACTATAATGTCCATATCTCTACGTTATTACCAGAAGGAAACTATCTGTCACTCAAACATCTGATTTCAAAATCAATTAAGCCATTCTGCTGAATATTTCGAAACTAATTAGACTGCCATATGCAGCAACAGCGCCCCGTCGAATTAGTCTCAAAATGTTCAACAGCTTACCAGTATAGTTTTCTGGAAATTGATCGTCAAAGAGTTCAGGGATCAATCGATCCCAACACAGGCGAAGTGTGGGCTGAGCTTAGCTAGAGGTGGGAAGGACATAGGTAAAACTGGAATGGTGCATTTGATATGAAATTCACAGAATCCATTGGGCTCCTATTTATAATCTTTCAAAGGTATAACAATAATACAAAACAATAATTTACCAATATTAGGATTCACTATCGAACAGTAATGCATGGATCCGATCTGTAGGTCAAGTATCAGCAATATGCGTAATAGTCAAACACTTCACTTGTTAGCTGCCGTCACACTCCAAATGACGTAAGTCCGTAACGAAAGTTGAAATGGTCCCCCATCCGACCCCACCCTACCTGACCAGGTGAAAATGTTTGAATTGTATATTCTTTTATTAATTTACAAAATAACCCTTTGACACTTATATCAGCCAAAAACGGCTTCGGCAGCGGTCTTGAAAAATGTCCATTTGCAGACCAAGAGCAGACTATTTTTGAATATTTATCACTGGAATGACTGGCTCGATAATCGAGCCAGTCACTCCAGTGATACATTTTCAACAGCATCCAGTCAATTTAGTTTCAAACTATTTGAAACTGCGAGTCAATGGTCAGTGTTAATATCGATTCAAAGGTGTGCAAAATCTGGGCGAAGCTTAGCTAGAAATGAGCGGGCGAAGATAGAAATGGATTATCCCTCCACTGTGTTAATACCATCCGCTGAATTAGTGTTAGATGCTATCTTGTTAACACTACCTTAGGGGCCTATATTATTGAATGCAGGATCAGAACATTCCAAGCATTACTGTAAGCCTGCTTAGCTGTATAATAATGAACGGCTTCATATGACAATTCTCTGACTGATTCAGGGGCTGCTCATACAACACGAGATCCGTCTAGCACAATAGATCACGGAGTGGGCGAGTGTCGTGGTTTGTAAATAATTCCTTGCAACGTTTATCAGCCAATAGGCTCCATCAATGGAACTTTCCAGTTTTAGCTATGCCCGCCCATCCATAGTTAATATCCGCCCACACCTCGCTCGTGTTGGGATCGATCGATCCCCGAACTTCTTGACTATCAATTCCAGAAGACTATACAGGGAACCCTGCTGAATATTTTGAAACTAATTTGACTGTGTGCTGTTGCTGCCTATGGCACCAACAGCGCCTAGCCAAATTAGATTCAAAATATTCAACATAGCGTTTATTAAATGGTAAAGACATACATTTCATACAACATGTCGGAATATTAAGCGTTAAAGACAGAATATATCGAATCACTCATAACGTCATGATTATGACGTCATCCTACACGTTACGTAGTTGATTATGACGTCATATGATGGATGGAGCCTAACTTGGAAAGGTTCATTAACGTAAGCGTAAGCAGTGGCGTAGTCAGGTTTTCACGTCAGGGGGAGCGAGGTATAAAAGGGTGCCATCTGACTTGAGCGAGGATTAAAAAGGCGCCACCTCGCATACCAATTAGACGTCGGAATCCGCTTAAATTTCTTTAATAAAGAGAAAATAGCATCTCAGCGTCGCCAATTGTTTTATTCTACCGAGAAAGTAGCGTGTATTTTACTATTCTTTGTCCTGAGGTAGCGTAATTAAAACAAAGATTTTCAACCTAGCGATGAACAAGCATGACAAGAAGACATTAACAACGTTGTAAATTCAAATAGTTCTAATTTTCAATGTAGATTAACTTGTTAACGGTGGCTTGGGAGTTGGGACGTCCAGAAACTTGTATGTGATACGAACATGATTTAGGCGCCACATTTGGGAAGATAGCCTCAGGGGAGCGAGCAAACACACACACACACACACACGCACGCGCGCACGCACTCACGCACGCACGCACGCACGCACGCACGCACGCACGCACGCACGCACTCACGCACGCACGCACGCACACACACTCTGCTCCCCGCCCCCTGGCTACGCTACTGACCGTTAGGTTTTGACTAAGACATATAATAGTCGTTATAGATACTGCCAAGAGATCACCCTTACTGATCTGCTCTAACGTTTTTCGGGGTGGGGGCATCGTCCTATCACCAAGTCTCGCCCTCCCACTAACGCTCTCGTATCGATTCCAGCGAAGTACGATGGGGTGGGAGCGGGGTGGGTGGGTGACGGGCGGGCGGGTGGTGACGGGCGGGGGGGGGGGGGTGACGGGCGGAGGGCTCTGGCCGCTGATAAATTATATACACTACTACTACTACTACTACTACTACTACTACTACTACTACTACTACTACTACTACTACTACTACTACTACTTTCTGTGAAAGAGGATTTTTGTCCTGTGTATGGTGGGCCTGTGGGTAGACTACTCGGCTCCCAAACGCTAGGCGAATCGGTGCCATATAATTCGCTGGGTTCGAACCTCGCTCGGGTCGAAAATTGACAAATTAAAAATTACATTCCAATATCGGCTGTGCTATATCCTAGTGCCAGTGCGTCCTCGTCGTCTACTGCTGCTGCTGCTGCTGCTGCTGCTGCTGCTGCTGCTGCTGCTGCTGCTGCTGCTGCTGCTGCGGCCGCTACCACGACTACTACTACTACTGCTGCTACTACTACTACTACTACTACTACTGCTACTGCTACTACTACTACTACTACTACTACTACTACTACTACTACTACTGCTGCTACTGCTACTGCTACTGCTACTACTGCCACTATTTTTTTTTTGAAAATCCGACGCTGACGCAGTCGGACAAACTTCACGGAGGAACTCCTTTAAAAAGGCTTGCAAAACCCCAGAAAAAAACTGGTGAACTAGTAATTACACCAAAACAAAAGATAAATAATGAGCATTAATACAATCTATAAATACATATGGCTTAAATAGTATAGATACAAAACAATAGGCTGATAAAGATCCGATAGCAAAACAAAACTTAACAAAGGCATTACTATTCAACCCAGGTGTATTAGTAGACCCGTGTGGCGAGTGCAACTATCCAACAAATGAAAAGTGCCTCGTCAATCAATGACAAATAAGTCAATCATTGATGCCAGTGGGGTGATTCTTTAAAGATCAGCGGGCGTAGTAGCATTTGGGTGGTATAATACATATAGTCGGCAGAAAAATTACAGAAAAATAGATGGCGCTCTTGTTTACATTTTCGATTTACTTTATTGTAAGGTTTTGTAAATTACCTTTCAATCCATGTGTGTTAGTAGGCCCGTGTGGCGAGTGCAACTATTCAACAAATGAAAAGTGACTAGTCAATCATTGACAAATAAGTCAATCATTGACGCCAGTGGGCTGATTCTTTAAAGATCAGCGGGCGTAGTAGCATTTGGGTAGCATAACATATATAGTCAGCAGGAAAATTACAGAAAAATAGATGGAAATAGATGGCGCTCTTGTTTACATTTTTGATTTACTTTGTTGAAAGATTTTGTAAATTACCCGGGAACAAATAACCATATAAAACCCTGTGCAAGTTTCTAAAATTACCCGGGACGATTTTATAATTCAATGCCAACTTACTTTATCGATTGATTATTAGATTACCCCAGTCTGTTTATTTGTTTACATGAATTATTAAACATGGCAATATCAAAGTGCAGACTAAAATGAATTACAGGACACAGATTAATTAAAAGACACAGATAAATCAGCTGTAGTAATTAAATGATTTAAGCTAGTGCAGGCTCATTTTTTTGATCCAAATTCTCTAAATAAGACTACATGCATTTCTAGAACAATGGGCTTCGCTCCAAATTGTGCCAAGATTTGGCTGATATAGTCCCAAAATTGTGACGATATTGGACATTCCGCAAATAAATGCTCGATTGTTTCCTCGTCTGTTTGACATAAGTAACACCTATCAGAAGTCGTAATATTGCACTTGTATGTCAAGTGTCCCACCCATAGCCGTCGATGTAGTAATCGCCACAATAAATCACGAGCCATATTTGGTATGTATGGAGAATGTAAGATTTTCCATACATTTTTCCAACTGGATGGTTTATAGCTTGAGTCATCCCATCTCCTAATTGCTATGGGAGGTGTTACTTGTTTTCGTCTCATAATGTGGTACCATTCCTTGGATCTCATCTTGAATTTTAACATCTCATCATCAAGAACTAATGTAGGTTGTGGAGTCAAACTATTATTATTTACATTTGGCAGACGAAACCATTCAATTGGTACAGCATGTTTTATTTTATTTAGCAACCGCTGGACATCTATATGCCTCATATGTGTTTTTCTAGCTACTTCTTGCATTGAAATCCATCTACGTGTTTGAGGGTGCATCATATCAGATAAATGTTGAATGCCATATTTTGCAAATGACGGTAGATAAAGTACTGCATTGTTATAACATATATTACTATTGCCCCACAATTGCTGTTCTAGTACTTCCTTCCAGCACGTAGGTGGAAGCATGTATCTGTCAAATATTTTTAACTCCTTAACTAGATCTTTAAACACATCTGGTATCATTTGGCTATTCGGAGGTGGCTTCTTTGAGGTAAAAACATGCTCCGCCAGAAATGGTTCTACAATTATCTCCATGAGAGCTCGTGAAACACATGCCCACGTCTCATCTGATGTAATAAGATCATTCACAAATTTTAACCTTAAAGAAACACATTTCACTTTAATATCAATTAAATCAAGTCCTCCTTCTAACTTAGCATTATTGAGAACACGATGGGAAACTAAATGATTCTTTTGTTCCCATATGAATGACAATATCAACTCATTAACCTCCTTTTCTACATGTTTTGGCATGTGTACAACAGATGCTGTATACCATAGCCCAGATAATACCAAGTTGTTGACAACGAACACTCTACCAAAAATTGAAAGACGACGACGCTTCCAATTTGTTAATATTCTCTTAAGCGTAGATACTCGTTCATTCCAATTTTGCATTGTATTCGGTTTCCTGCTAAAATAGATGCCTAAAATCTTAATGGTATCATTAGACCAATTGATTTCAAGTGGCTGGTCATTCCGCTCTTTCCATGGCCCCAAAAATAATCCTTTTGATTTTCCTTTATTGATTTTTAAACCAGATGCATTTTGGAACTTTTCTAGTACGTGGTTTAAAATTGTAAAATCATTGTTTGAACTAGCAAACACAGTTGTGTCATCAGCATATTGTGACAGCTTAAGTGGTCTTTCTATGCCATGGATGCATATGCCTTGAAAGTTATTATTTTGCCTCAATGCTATGCCAAGAGATTCCATCACAATAACAAATAATAATGGCGATAGGGAACACCCCTGTCTAACACCACGTTCTAAGACAATTTCTCTGGATAATTGATTGTTCACTAAATAGCTACTCTTGATATCCGTATATAAAATCTTAACCCAATTAATAAGGTTTGATCCTAACCCAAACGATTGCAAGGAATTAAAAGAAAATCCCATTCCATACGGTCAAATGCCTTTTCGTTGTCCAAGGCAATCACAGCTGAAGAGATGCTATCCTTCTCAACCAATTGTATACGGTCTCTTATTAAGATGGTATTCGTTAAAATTGCCCTCCTAGGTACAGCAGATGTCTGCTCTGTTCCGATGATTTCTCCTAAAACCCTACCTATTTTCAATGTTAGTGCTCTGGATATTATTTTGTAGTCTACACATGGTAGGGAAATTCGTCTGTGATTCTGAATTAGACGTCTGTCATTTCGTTTATATATTAGCCTTACGTATGCCCTAGCCATAGTTGGTGGCAAATGGCCTTTCTAAAAAGTTTCAGTGGCTAATTCTTCCATTATTGGACCTACAAGGTGCCAAAACGTTTGGTAAAATTCAACTGGAAGACCATCACACCCCGGTGATTTTTCTAGTTTCATACCTTTAAGGGATTTAGTTAAATCTTCTAGTGTTAAGGGTTGATCACAAAATTCACTGCCTGTGTCTGACACCTTTTTGTCTATATTTGCTAGCAAATCCAATTGTGCATCTTCATCAATTCCCTCTGACTTGTACAATGACTCATAGTAATTGCATACAATAGTACTCATTTCATTGTTGGTAAAGACGGGTGAACCATCCGGCATGTTTAATGAGCACATCACCTTATCTATTGCGCATGCTTTTTCTAATGTGCAAAAATATCGGGTTGGCTTTTCCCCTTCTGCGTGCATCTGGGCTCTTGCTCTAATTGTTGCACCCTCAACCTCATATTGTTCTATATCTCTTATTTTACTTTTAATTTTATCCAGTAGTTCATAATAATTATCTTCACCATTATTTACTTTAGCATTAATTTTCATCAGTGATCGATGAAGTGTTTTCTTGCGTTTGCGTATTTCCCATGCGTTTCTAATAGCATACTTTCGGGAAACATGGTTTTACATCCTCCCACCATTGCAATGTGCTCTTATATGATGCTTTCCTATTAATCCAATGTTGCCAACAACTCTCTATATTATTCTTATAAAATTCTTCTCCCAACAGTGTTGTGTTTAATTTCCAAAACCCAACCCATTTTGTTACCCAATCAGCATTGGCAACGGTTACACAAACCATGTTATGATCTGAGAATGCGACTGGCTTAATATTAACATCTCTCCAGTACCCAGTCAACAAACTATTCACATAAATTATGTCGATCCTTGAACCAACTTTACCATCTGCCAAAAACATGTAAGATCTTTACCATGAGGCTTTGATATTCTATAGGTGTCAACTAAATTTTCATTATCACATATTTCTTTTAAGAGTCTATGTGATGTATCAGTATAAGTTGAAGTTGCATTCCTGTCATTTTCTTTGTCTACGACACAATCAAAGTCACCACCCATTACTAAGTTTTCAGTGATGTTATCTAGTGCTGTTGTAGACATCTCACTAAAAAAATTATGACGTAGTTGATGAGATGCAGGTGCATATATACACAGCAACGTGAAATGTGTTTGTTGTATATCTAGCGTGACTCTCACCCAGCGACCATTCGCACCTGATACTGAAGAGATTATATTTACATAGGCTGAACAACGAGGGAGTATAACAATTGCTACGCCTGCACTATTATCTTGAGATAACGAATAGAATATTCTGGATCCAGAAATCTTTTTAAAATTATCGTATGATTCTGACTTCTGAATTTTTGTTTCCTGTATCAAAGCAATGTCAGTCTGCTAATTTTTCAGAGTGTCTAGTAAGTGACGTTGCTTTATGTCACTAGTTAAGCCTCTACAATTGAGCGTGAAAATTAGCATAAAAAGTAATAAAATGATGTGTATAACCGCCATTATTAAGCTAACTAGATTTTGTTTTTTTCGACCCTCTCTTAGACCATTTACCTATTTTACTCGCAAACGCTGCACTACTTAGCTCAACTTTTTCCAAATGCTTATATTTTAATATATCTGAATCATGACGCATATGCCTATATTTAACCCCTTTTGCCATCACATATGGAACTAACACCTCTCCTGCCTCTGACCTGTACATGACCATTTCATCGCGTGATTTAGAACTCTGTGTTTGAATGGATATATCGGATTCAGCGACTGACATATTATCGTCTTCTATATCACTTTCTTCTATTTCTGATTCAGAACTATCTCCATCTTTCTGTCGCTTTGTTCCACTCAATCGATCCGAGACACCAATTACTTTCTCTATATTATTTAAACCGTCTAGATTGAGTGTACTCAGTGGAAAATCAAAGTTAGTTTCAGTATCGTGCGACCTGAATTTTACTTGTCCTAAATTAAAACTCTCTTCCAGAGGGTATTGATCATCATCTTCAACTTGTGTGGAATTAGCCTCTCTGACATCAGACTTGGATTGACTTGTTACTGGAGTATGACTTAGCCCCTCATCTAGAACCTCTATTTCATCACCTGCAACTACAGCGATTAGATTCTTAGTTTTTTCACCATGCTTCTCATTAACATGGACTTCAGCTACAATCTCAGCAACTACTGGTTCGATGACATTTTCTTTAGCAACGTGCTTCCCATTAAACTGGATTTCAGCTACAATCTCAGCAGCTACCGGTTCTATGACATTCTCTTTAGAGACAACTTGCTCTGCACTTTTATCAGCACCCTTTTTGACATATTTGTTCTACGGGCATCGCCACTTAAAATGATCAGATGATCCACAAACTAGACATTTGTTTTTGTTAGGGCAATCTGTTGCAAGATGTTCTGTGCTTAAGCAGATTCTACACTCTTTGATTTGCCCCCTGTACCATAATGGCAAGATAAATCGACCATCTATCGTGACCTTACTTGGGAGAGGTTGTTTCTACCTTTTCGAACCAAATTCCTCTGATGTAATTTTCTAAGGTTCGATCAAATGGATAGGTCTCGTGTTCTACTTTGGCCACTTTGCCATACCTGATCAATTCATTGATAACCCGTTCATCCGGGATCTCTAATGGAACCTTCATCTTGACTAATAGACGATCAGAATCTATTTCCTCCACATTACACACCTCACCCTTCACGACAAGGACCTCATCGAGCAACTTTTCCTTCACACTTTCATTAACTACGGTGACATTCAATACAGATTTGGAAACGTTAATGAGACCTGGAAGGACCCGTGGCCCTGCTCCAACTACATCCTTCAACCCATGATACACCTCAATTGCCGAAACACCCAAGCCTTTGTCGTGATTTTAAGACTCAAGGTACGCTTATAGGAGGTTGCCATGGTGTTTTAATAAAGGAGGAAACCCATACTACTACAATATATAAGGGGTAATACAAATATATAATACCAAGATGTCAGGGAAAGAGCTAAACACTAAATAAATAGTGTTCCCTTTCGAAACCCTGACACCTACCAAGAAATATACGAATAGATAGTACAGTCGTATATTTGTTAGTTTGAACCACTTTCTAAGTGGTTCACTAACACCTAATCGATTAAAGTGGTTTCCTAATGCATACTAACATATTACAGTCATATATTGTTAGTCTGTTCGAGTTGACCGGGAACAGCCAAATGATTATAAAGATTTATAAAATCAAAGTACTAGGCTTGCGCTTACAAATGACAAAGGAATTAAATCCACTCACTCAAGCGATCTTGCCAAATATAATGCGCTAGCCAACGAACTATAGAAATAGCATACTCGTGCGGGGAGAAAAGTATTGCATTGACCACAGTAAGAGGAGACCTATTAAATGGCTGACACCGCCAGCTAAGAGGGGGGGGGGGGTGCCTTTAGAAAATGGAGACACAAAATGCGCTCCAACCAAGACAAGAATTTACAAATTAAACATATAAAGTTTGAAAGGAAATACTAATACATATATATGTATATGAAATATATGTGTAAAATCTTTCTACAAAATCGCGCTAGAAACTAGCAAATTCGGGCAGCAATTGCAGAGCTAAATAAACGCGTGCGTTCACTTCGACGACGACTACTACTACTACTACTACTTTTTTCTTCTTTTTTTTTGAAAATCCGACGCTGACGCAGTCGGATACACTTCCCGGAGGAACTCCTTTAAAAAGGCTTGCAAAGCCCCATAAAAAATCGGTTGAAATAGCAGGCTTTATTAATAGTATATGAATAACAATACAAACTTAACATATCAAAACAGTGCAAGCTAAAATACTCTATTACCATATACCACACACATGGCATAACTACATAGAAAAAAACCACTTAATAAAGAGCTGATAACATGATATAATTCAACAAAGCCATTACTATTTGCACCCCCATGTAGTAGTAGGTCCAAATGGCGAGCATAGTTACCCAATAAGTGGTAAAGCGACTCATCAATAATTAGCAGTAAGTTACTGCTACTCATTGACGCCATTGAACCGATTCATGACCGACAGGCTATGTAGATCATATGTAGTTTAACGTAGCACACCGTATAGTAGTGGGCCCACATGGTGAGTGCAGCTCGCCAACTAGTGGCGAGGTGACTCATCAATAAGCAACAAAAGGTCACTCATTGACGCCAGTTGGCTGATTCTTAAATACCGAGCAGGCGTAGTAGCCTTTATGTCATAAAATTCACAAAGCAATAGTATACAAACTATGACTACATAGATGGCGCTCTGGGTTCACATTTTAAATTTACTTCATTGTAAGTTAGTGCAAATTACCCTGGAACAAATACACCTACAGTAAACATTTACAGCAGGATGTTAATTGTATATATGTAAGATGGCATACTCTGTTAGCCTAATGAGCTCGAAAGTCGGATCACCTCCAGAATATTGACGCGATGCTCAATTGATATTTAAATATACCGATTCCCAAGGTTAGGCTATTCGTCAAAATTATCATCTCCTAAGACATTAAAATTTTAAAATTAACTCAATTAAATAAAATAAAATACCATATATCAATATACAACAAGCAGCGAGTGTGCTAGCTTATACAAGTTCTGCTTCTGCTATTTTTAGACATCCATATTCAATTGATACTAGGCCAGTTTTGCACCATATATCTTTAAATCTACTTTCTTTTCCATGTTCCACTAGCCTGTAAAATTCACAATGAATGCAGTTTATCAACAATGATCGAAATATAGCGTGTATGGCTCTTTGGTGGTTGTTTCCTGTTTTATCTCTGGCCTCTGAACACCGATGCTTCCAAATGGCCCACACTTCTACAGATAACAGGATTACTAACAATTCTTTCTCCTTGCTATTAATGATTCGTCCGGTAGTTGCCCTCTATACCATAAGGGCAAGACAAAGCTGCTATCCATTTTATCACACCAGATGCATCTTACACGGTTTTCTAGCGTTCTGTCAAAGGGATACGTTTCCCATTCAATCTTTTGCACTTTGCCATACTTCTTGAGTTCACTCATGATTCTGTCATCTGGAATTTCTAGTGGAACTTTCACTAACAGGATTATTAACAATTCTTTCTCCTTGCTATTAATGATTCGTCCGATAGTTGAGCAATCTTTGAACAAAATTGTTTCAGCCACTAAATTCACATATTTGGTTCCAAATTTAGCAAAGAGCATATTGATATATACCCAAAAGCCTGTAGTTATGCGACACTGAGTAAATAGATGGTCTATCGTTTCCTCCTCAGTATTACATAATAAGCACTGATAAGTACTTGTTATTTTACACATATAAGTAAGATGGCCGACTCATAGCCTTCGATGGAGTAATCGCCATGCCAGGTCCTGTGCATTTCCTGGTAGACAAGGTAGATGTATTGCTTTCCAGGCATTTTCCCAGTTCTTTGGCGTGCATCCTAAATTGTTCCAATACCTAACCACAATAGGAGTCTGTCTCCGACTTTGCATTAGAATTCCATACCAGTCTCTAGATGCCATGTTGTATTTTATATGTTCTGACATAAATACTAATGTTGGTTGCACCATATCAATGTTGCTACGTGCTTTCTGCAATTTGAACCATACAGCAGGTATTGCATTCTTTATTCTAACAAATAAGCGCTGAGCATCAATATGTCTCATTGATGTTATTCTTGCTACATCTTGCATCGCAATCCATTTACGAGATTTCGGATTTACAAAGTCACGTAAATATTGAATACCATTTTTGGCCATAGAGGGCAAATATAATACATCATCATTACCACGAATCAACTCGTTGCCTCAAAGATGTTGCTCTAAGGCATCTTCCCAACAATTGGGTTGTGGCATTGATCGTGTAAATATTTCTAAGGCTTCGAGCTGTTCTGTATATACATTTGGAATCTTTTGATGATTAGGTGGCAGTTTATTGCACATAAATAAACATTCTACTGGAAATGGGTCAACGTACCTTTGGAGAAGTACCCTTGAAACACTTGACCAAGATGAGTTTGAAGTAAGTAACTTATTCAAGAATTTCAATTTTAAAGAAGCACACTTTGCTGAAACATTAACCAAATCCAGGCCTCCGGCATGCTTTTCATTGGTGAGGATTGACTGTGATACTAAATGGGCTTTGTCCTCCCATAAGAAGGACAAAAGTAATGTGTTGATCTTTGACTCTACTGATTTGGGCATATGAACTACAGAAGCGGTATACCACAGTCCAGATAAAATTAAATTATTAAGGACAGATGTCCTGCCAAAGACAGTTAGGCGACGTCGTTTCCAATTTAGTAATGCACACTTTAGCTTGGATATCCTTTCTTCCCAGTTTACTAATACATTTTGTTCTCTACTAAAGTAAATACCAAAATTCTTTATGACATCATTTGAGCAGTTAATATCCATCACATTATCAGTTCCGCCCTTCCAATCGCCCAAAAATAATCCCTTAGATTTATCTTTATTGACTTTAAGCCCTGATGCCTTTTGAAAATCTGTTAATACTCCATTTAAAATTCCAAAATCCGTATTTGTACCCGCAAACACAGTCGTATCATCTGCATATTGAGAAACCTTTAGTGGCCTTTCTACGCCACGTATACATATTCCTTGAAAGTCAATGCGTTGCCTCAATGTGGCCCCCAACGAATCTATAGCTTGACGAATAGAAGCGGGGATAGTGAGCAACCCTGTCCGACACCTCGTTCCAACACTACAGGTTTGGATAGCTGATTGTTTACTAAATAGCAACTTGTTATATCAGTATATAAAATATTGACCCATTTAATAAATCTTGAACCAAAGCCAATATGATCTAAAGACTTAAACAAGAAATCCCATTCTAGTCTGTCAAACACCTTCTCGTTATCAAGTGCTATTATTGCTGCTGGGATACAATCCTTTTCAACTAATTGAATAAGGTCCTGTATAAGCAGAGTGTTGTTTAATATTGATCTTCCTGGCACAGAGCAGGTTTGATCATCATGAATGACTTCGCCTAGGACTGCGCCAAGTTTTAATGTTAGTGCCCGAGTAATAATCTTATAATCTACACAGAGTAGAGAGATTGGTCTATAATTCTGTATTTTATTTCTGTCACCCCTCTTGTATATAAGCCGAACATATGCTTGGGCCATCGATGTAGGGAGATGCCCTTGCTTAAAAATGCTGGTTGCTATTTCTTCTAATACTGGCCCAAATATGTGTCAGAATGTTTGATAAAATTCAACTGGAAGTCCGTCACATCCAGGAGACCTTTCTAACTTCATGCCTTTGAGGGATTTTGTCAAATCATCAATTGTTATTGATTGGTCACAGCTTTCGCGACGTGAATCTGGAAGTCTTTTCGTTATATTAGCTAAAACATCTCTAGTTGCAGTTTCATCGTTTCCCTCAGATTTATACAATGATTTGTAAAATTCGGATACTGTTTCCATCATTTCTGCATTTGAGCACACTGATACTCCATCATTAGTCTTCAGTGAGCGCATTAATTTCTCTATACCTCTTGCTTTTTCCAAGTTACAAAAGTAACGTGTAGGCTTTTCGCCATCGCTGTGCATTTGTGCTCGTGACCTTATTTTGGCGCCATCAAACTGATATTGCTGTATTTCATTTAGTCTACCTTTTAATTTAACTAATAGTTCGTAATAATTATATTCCCCATCATTAATTTTCTTATTAATTTTACACAACGACCTCTGAAGCGCCTTTTTACACTTTCGTATTTCACGTGCTTTACTAATGGAATACTGCCTTGAAATATATTTCAGGTCTGATTTAGCATCTTCCCACCAGTCTGTTATACATTCATACGAACCTCTTCTTTCATCCCAATGCCTCCAGCAACTTTCCACACATTTGCGATAGCAACTATCTCGTAGCAATGCTACATAACGTTTCCAAAATCCATCTCCGCGTTTGGCCCAGTCAGCATTGTCTAATGTGATGGAAAACATATTGTGATCAGAGAAAGTTACTGGTTTTATGTTAGTTTTACACATGTAACCTTTCACTGAACGTTCTACATAGATCCTGTCTAACCTTGAAGCTAACCTTCCATCGGTTGAAAATTTTCAATCCGATAAGTGTCTAACAAGCTTTTATTTTCACAAATGTGTTTCAAAATATTATGCGATGTGTCATTAAAATTAGACCTAGAGTTTCTGTCTTTAGCCTCGTCTAATATGCAATTAAAGTCACCGCCCATAATTAGGTTTTCAGGTCTTGAATTATTGTGGAAACATCATTTAGAAATTCACGGCGCAATTGATGAGAGATAGGTGCATAAAGGCACATCAAATTTAAACTTGTGTTTAGTACATCAATTGATACACAAATCCATCTTCGATTTGTATCTGATGATGACGATATAACGTCAACATAGTTGAGACAGCGGGGCAGGATAAGAATGGCCACTCCCGCACTATTATCTTGTGATAAAGAAAAAAAAATCTGCCCTTTTGAAATATCTTTGAGAGATTCATACACTTCAGTTTTTTGAATTTTGGTCTCTTGTAGAAAAGCAATATCAACTCTCTAATTTGCTAATTCTTCAAGCAAGTGGCGCTGCTTGAATTCGGAATTTAATCCTCTGCAATGGATGGTGCAGATAATCATAATTTGTAAAATGATGTTTACAACCGCCATCATTAGATTAACTTGATTTGGTTTTTTAGCTCATTTCTTAGACCATTTACCTAATTTTCCTGCGAATTCAATATTTCCTAGTTCTACCACAGACAAATATTCATATTTGGAAATATCAGAATCATGGCGCAGTATACGGTCTTTCACGCCTCTCGCCGTTACATATGGCACTAACACTTCACCCCCTTCTGATCGGTACATTACCATTTCATCGTTCATCTGTGAACTCTGTGTTTGAATGGACACATCTGATTCTGCAACTGACATTGTATCATCATCCATATCATTTACTTCAATCTCAGATTCTGAGCTATTGTCTTCTTTATGACGCTTATTGCTACTTAAGTAACATTTGGCAGGAGCATCATTTACCATATCTTCAGTTTGACTTAAATCAAGTGGGCTTAGCGGAAAATCGACTGACCTTTCTGTCTTCAGACTCCTAAACTTATCCTGTCCTAATTTTAATTAATCTTTTAAGGAATTGTAAACTGGCTCTTCTGTAAGATCATCATTTTCCTGCGTATATTCTACAGCAACTTTTGGCTCCACTGCATTTTGATTATTTTCTTGACTTAAGGTTATACCCTCCTCTAATACATGAATTTCATCAACTGTAGTTACTTTAACAGGATTTGATGATTTGTTTGTGTCATTTACAGTGGCATGAACCACAACAACAGCTCCGTAGTGGTTGCTTCAGAAGCATTTGACTCATTTGCATCTTTTAATGGGCGACTATCTCATGATACTGAGGGATTGTTTTGATTTTGTGGACAGCGCCATTTAAAATGGTCAACTGAACCACAGAGCAAACATTTGGTTTGATTGGGACACTCTGTTGCCAAATGGTCAGTACTTAGGCAGATGAAGGGCATGACAAAGCTGCCATCAAGCGTCAATCTGCTTGGTAAAGGGCTATCCACTTTACCAAACCAGATACGTCTTACACCGTTTTCTAGCGTTCTGTCAAAGGGATACGTTTCCCGTTCAATCTTTTGCACTTGGCCATACTTCTTGAGTTCACTCATGATTCTGTCATCTGGAATTTCTAGTGGAAGTTTCATCTTCACTAGCAACCTATCTGACTCGATTTCCTCTACATTACAAACTTCACCTTTTACAACAAGAACATCTTCCAGAAGCTTTTCCTTGACCCCCTCATTTGACACTGTTACATTCCATACAGTTTTAGTAACATTGATAAGCCCCTGCAAAGTAGCAGGTCCCGCGCCAACGACGTCTTTTAACCCATGATACACGTCGATAGCCGTGACACCCCACCCCTTAGTTGTTATTTTAAGGCTTAGGGTACGCTTATAGGTTGCCATGGTGGTTTATAAAAGGAGGAACAGAATACTACTACAATATATAATAAATATATACTTATATAACACCAGGACGTCAGGGAAAGAGCTAAACACTAAATAAATAGTGCCCCTTATGAAACCCTGACGTCTACCAACAAATATACGAATAGAGAGTACAGTCGTATATTTGTTAGTTTGAACCACTTTCTAAGTGGTTCACTAACACCTAGCCGATTAAAGTATACTAACAAATATATGAATAGATAGTACAGTCATATATGTGTTAGTCTGTTCGAGTTGACCGGGGACAGCCAACTGACTATAAGGATTTATATAATTAAAGAACTAGGCTTGTGCTTACAAATGACAAAGGAATTAAATCCACTCACTCAAGCGATCTTGCCAAATATAATGCGCTAGCCTACGAACTATAGAAATAGCAGACTGGCGCGGGGAGAAATGTATTGCATTGACCACAGTAAGAGGAGCCCTATTAAATGGCGGAAACCGCCAGCTAAGAGGAATGCCTTTAGAAAATGGAGACACAAAATGCGCTCCAACCAAGACAAGAATTTACAAATTAAACATAAAGTTTGAAAGGAAATACTAATACGAAATTTATCTACAAAATCGCGCTAGAAACTAGCAAATTCCGGCAGCAATTGCAGAGCTAAATAAACGCGTGCGTTCACTTCGACTACTACTACTACTACTACTACTACTACTACTACTACTACTACTACTACTACTACTACTACTACTACTACTACTATATTCTCGGAAATGACCTTGTCTGTGCTGCAAATGTACATTAAATAAGTAAGCGCATATTTGGATTTTACTGAACAAATTTAACCAGTAAAGGGTTAACATTAATGCCATATGGCTTTCCTCAAACAAAATGACAAATCTCAGGCAGTAAGATAAACCAAAATATCTTAAATTTTTGAATTTTTTCAATTATTGAAGATTCTGAGCCAGTGCGTTGACAATATTGTCTACTACTACTACTACTACTACTACTACTACTACTACTACTACTACTACTACTACTACTACTACTACTACTACTACTACTACTACTACTAGTACTACTACTACTACTACTACTACTACTACTACTACTTGCCTTTAAAGTTACACATTGTTATTATAAAATAATTCCAATGGACAAAAGAAAATTAGTGCAAATTCCAGGGGGCCCTAAACAGTGGGGGCCCCAGGGCTTCAGCCCCGCCAGCCCTTGCGTAAATCCAGCTCTGCGTTTATTCTCTTCAATCATAGTGGCGCCAATTGTTAAATTGTCTACCTTCTCGATGTTCTTAGTTTAGCTATGATTGCTATGGTCAAGTTCGGCTCGCTAACTATAATCAGTTTGCTGGTTTACTGAACATACGGCGCAGTTGCTATGCCGAGTTGGACGCTAAATAGTTGACTATAGTCCGTTGGTTCCCAATCCCCCCCCCCTATTGAATTACTATTGCAGAAAAGTTGGAGCCGGTTATCAGTCTCCGTTAACCCTTTCAGTCATCTACTTTGATGGCCTGCAAAAATGGGTTATCGTTGTCTGCTAAGACGTCAAAAAGCGTCCATCTGCCATAAAGTCGGAAGGAATAGGGTCTTGGGAATGTTGACATACAATGGGAACACATAATTTCATCAAACCTAAATTATTTAGGGAATATTTACACTTTTATATGCATTTATTCGTGGCAGGCGATCGCTGTCCGCCATTTTGAAGTTTACGCAAATATCGCACTAACCATCTGAACCGTCTCGGGCGTTCGGTTGACTCGTTGACTAGCTAGTTAACTATTTGAACTTCGACTCGGAACCTAGTTAGCTATAACTAACTATGGTTAGGAGTCGAATTTGACTAATGTTGCTCAAACACAATGCTATCAATGGTATAGTAACGAAAAATGCCCCATCAACGAGAGCCCGATGTGCAAAAGAATCCATATTTGAGTTTGATGTCACAGACGGTTTGTTTAGGAGGAGGAAGTTCTCTTCATATATAAATATGTGTACAAATGTGAGCATATCAAAGATGAAGAGAATGGCGATGGATCGATGAGCAATAGAGATTGTGCAGCTTCTGGAAGCTTTCATAGGAAGGCACACGGCAACAACGCGCTCTAGCGTCAATAGTACAACTAACCATATCGGTATGTACTTACTAAATACCGAGCAATGAATATAATAGAACATCCAAGGTGCATGATGGGAATATCTGCGATTCGAACCACTCTGTACAAAACATTCACAAGCAGACTAAGCGAATCAAGTACAGCCAGAAGCATCATAACCAATATGGCCGATTTCAATGGTTTTATCCGTTTAATAACTAAGAATGATAGTACGTTAAAAGGAACCCCTATAACACTGATGATAAACAAGTGCTATTCTCTGCTAAATACAGCTGCTCCATAACTCGGATTCGCGTTCAACTCCCTCATCCGCGATCCAGATTTAATATCTTCACTTAGTGCTGCTGCATTGTCAATGCCGTAAGTGGCATTGAAGGAAACCCGTTCAAGTTGCGACTGAGTTACTGAAGATTCTATGACTGGAGTGTCTGCCACATCCGATGTAAGATCTTTGACTCTATGTTATACCATTTCTTCAGCTGCACTATATGCTATAACCGTTGGATGCGCTAATGAACATACGGGTAATTAAGATTAACCCGATAACCCTCAAATTTGTTCAAGAAAATTTCAATTTTCCCATATAAAATGTACATTTGCAGACAAAGAGATTTTTTGTTAATGTATCACTTGACTGACTGGCTCGGTTATAGAGCCAGGCACGCCTATGGTAAATTAAAAAAAAATAGTCTTCTCTTGTTCTGCAAATGGATATTTCCCAAGACCACTACAGAGGCTGTTTCGGCCGGCTTGGGTGTTTAAGAGGTTAATTATAACGTAATTATAGTGTACTACCCGTGTTAATGGAGCTTTCCGTTTTAGCTATGCCCCGCCATCTCTAGCTAAGCTCCACCCACACCTTGCTCGGGTTGGGATCGATCGATCTCTGGACACCCTGACTATCATTTTCCAAAAAAAAATACACAGGCAAGCTGTTGAATATTTTGAAACTAATTTGACTGGGTGCTCTTGCTGCCTAAGGCAGCAACAGCGCCCAGTCAAATTAGTTTCAAAATATTCAACAGCATGTTTATTAAATAGCAAAGAATTACAAAGACATACAATTTATACAACGTGTCGGATTTGATGACGGTCTATATGGAACCCTTTGTGACGTAATGATTTTGACGTCATCATACACGCGCTGAGCTGATTATGACGTCATGAGGTCAGATGATGGATGGATCCTCTGGAAATCTGAACTAATCACGAGAATAATGAATATCTTAAATATGGCTACGGTATACTGCCGCCCTCTGAGCAACACGTGCATTTAGAATTGCAGCTAATGCTTATATCCCATCCTAATAGCATCAATCACATCTTTTTTATCTGCATATACGTGTGACGCCTTGATGGGTTCCTAAATGGAAAGAGGCTATATCATGATTCGGTCGTTAGAACAACAGCTGTGTCTATGTTATTAGAAGAAATGTGTGATTACCCATTTGACACCAGAACTCCCAGATTCTCAATTTTAAGGCAACTATACAGGTAAGCTGCAGAAATTTTAAAATTAATTTGACAGGAACCTGTTTCTGCCATAGTCGAAATAGTTTCAAAATCGTTAACAGAATATGTATTAAATTGTAAATGAGTGTATGAATTCGGCCGTCAATGCGTTGATTAAAATATTTTTTTTATTGAATGTCCATTTGCAGGCCAAGAGATAAACTTTTTTTTTTTAAATTTACCTTTGAAATGACTGGCTGGGTTACCGAGCCAGTTATTCCAGTGGAAAATTTTCATAGATAGTCACGTTCTCCTGGCCTGCAAATGGACAATTCCCAAGACCACTGCAGAGGCTAGTTTCGGCCGGCTTCGCCATGAAGGGCTGAATATGGTTTGATCTCGACATGTGTGTGACCAGTGATCTCAGCATGTGTGTGACCAGTGATCTCAACATGTGTGTGACCAGTGATCTCATCATGTGTGTGACCAGTGATCTCAACATGGCTGTAACCAGTGATCTCAAAATGAGTGTGTGACCAGTGATCTCAACATGTGTGAACAGTTATCTCAACATATGTGTGACCAGTGATCTCAACGTGTGTGTGACCAGTGATCTCAACATGTGTGTGACCAGTGATCTCGACATGTGTGTGACCAGTGATCTCAGCATGTGTGTGACCAGTGATCTCAACATGTGCGTGGACAAACGTTTGTCCATAATATCGTTCCTGATTATCTGGCATACAATAGAATAATTACATATATTATTGATAATCAAATAGGTGATGCTATGAATCTCATGCAAACCAGAGCAATCGGTGATATCAGATCATCAACCTACCATTTTGGCACTTCTTTAAATTTCCGATTTTCTAAAATTTTCGAATATTTAATTTTCGGATCAAGAATAAATTTGGGGAGTTTTAGTTTACGTTATCCGCAATTCTTGTGTTATGATTTAAACTAAATCGGATCATTAGTACACAGATTGACGAACAGACAGACAGACTTATAGGCAGACATACTGACACGAATGCAATGGAATTCCCTCCTCCCCTTACTGAGAGAGGGAAATAAACAGTGCATGTATTTATTGTACTTTTGAATATATTGGAGGCATACAAATTCTGCATTTACAAATCCTTTGACGTTCGTTCAAATAGCTTTTTAGTTATAATGTATGTAAAATATTCTTTCTGAATTTCCAATCAAACATGTTGAATATTTTAACTGGATATCGTTGCTGTACTAAGCAACATGAATTTCCAATCAAATTGACGGAAGATAGGCCCTACCATTAACAATATACTCTAGATCCTAGGCCGTATGCATGTAAATGGAATATATCTGGTTTATGTAGTATTACCCGATCAACTAAACATTTCAAAGCTAACTAGACTGAGAGTTGCAGTTGGTTCTGTATCCAGTCAAATTAATTAAATTTTTAAAAAGAATATTTTTAACAGCATAGGCCTATAGAATGTATAATATCTGACCGGTTGATGTTTAACTATGACTAGCCCACAACACCAGAAGACGTCCATCCTCCCTAGAATGACCGGCACAATACTTGAGAAAGCATGGACCAGACCCAGTATTGACAACATTAGTTAACAAAGCCATGTTGATATTAGGCTCATCACGAAGTGTTGGCAGACAATTGCAGTTCCACGTTTCATTATATACTCTCAGGTCACACCGTGACATATGGGGAAAATAATATATTACATAGTAGGCGGTGTGCTTAATTTGTACATTGATAATTCATTATTATTATTATTATTATTATTATTATTATTATTATTATTATTATTATTATTATTATTATTATCGTCGTCGTCGTCGTCGTCAGTTAATCAGTTCCTTATTTGTTTGTCCACGTTTATTGGTCCGTGCCTGTGCGGCGGTTTCATCCACGTTGGAAATAGGTAGTAATCACTCTAAGGCGGTAGATTTTTGATAGCAACTTTGCATTGTTGGTGGAGAAGAGCTTATGGAATTTGTAGAAGTTAGGTCTTATATAGTAATATGGAGGTACTAATTCTTATCGGGTTTGTTTAAAAAGCTATAGATAAATATGTAATGGAACTCGTCCCCTATATCATCTTGTACACAAATGGTGCATTTCCTCTTCTCTTGGGGTTCCATCCAACCTCCCTTTCTCTATTGGGAGGTTGTGGTTGCCTGTTCGGAATCATGTGAATAGTATTCTCCTACTGTCCCCGAGTCTTAAAAGATATTTTTCCATTTCCCAGTTAGGTTTGAAACTATTATAGATTTTACCCTTCCAAGATATACCTTTATCTGTGTGCCATGTATGTATGAATTGATCTTCTAGTGATTTTGTAATCGTTGTTTGTATTTGATGGGATACGTTCGCTGGTTGATTTGTCCAAATGTAGCTGTGTCCTGTATTATCTAAATTAGCTTTGATGCAACAGCTGTTCTATTCAGGTTACTTATGTGGATCTCGCCTCTTCATTAGACACAGACAGATTTTCTTATATGCTATTATTGGTGTTCGTACGGATGTCTTAACTGGCACGTAGCACGAATACGATAGCGGTTTATATGCTATTATTGGTGTTCGTACGGATGTCTTAACTGGCACGTAGCACGAATACGATAGCGGTTTATATGCTATTATTGGTATCGTACGGATGTCTTAACTGACACGTAGCACGAATACGATAGCGGTTTATATGCTATTATTGGTATCGTACGGATGTCTTAACTGACACGTAGCACGAATACGATAGCGGTTTATATGCTATTATTGGTATCGTACGGATGTCTTAACTGGCACGTAGCACGAATACGATAGCGGTTTATATGCTATTATTGGTATGGTACGGATGTCTTAACTGGCACGTAGCACGAATACGATAGCGGTTTATATGCTATTATTGGTGTTCGTACGGATGTCTTAACTGGCACGTAGCACGAATACGATAGCGGTTTATATGCTATTATTGGTATGGTACGGATGTCTTAACTGGCACGTAGCACGAATACGATAGCGGTTTGGAGGACACATTGTAAATAGGGGATTGTCTTGTGGGAGTCATGACCCCACCCCCCCCCACCCCCACCCCACCCCCACCGCCTCCGGATGTCTTATATTTTCGAGTAAGTCGCAAGAGAAATTTATACTTTGAAAATACCAGGTGAGCTAATGGACTGGTTGACATTTATACTTTAATATTTAACTTGATGGATTACATCAGCCGATGCTGATGATATTGTATTTCCAGTAAATGGATGGGTGCTAATATAGCACACTGAAACTTGTTGGATAAAGTTTTATGATCATATTTGAAATAGTCGAATTGATTAGAATAGATCCCACGGTTCTGAGTTGATGTGTATTAAGAAGTTAGTTTAGATGAAAGTTGTTGCTGTTCAGTCGGCACACACTTTTATAATTTTCAGCAGTAAGTCGAATCGATAGTTTAGAAAATAATCGATGTATAATAATCAATGGAATCGAACGTGACAAATGAACCTAGTTGATGACGTAGGCAATCTAAATTCGCACATGAGAATGTAACAACATAAGATGGCAATGAGAACATACAGCTCATGTGCCAATTCACCCTAGCATCCTACAGGCTTTCTGTCGATAGGCAATGGACAGGACATGGACATTGTAGTGTCCTGTAGGAATTAATAACAGAATCAAAATTTGTGTATCAACTATATGTCACTCATACAAGGGTATGCGACAACAACACATTCCGCAATGTAGTTAGTTAGCTGACAGATCACATCAATTCAGAACCAGTCACCACCGCTTTGACTATGTGAGGCAGCATCTCCATAGAAGAATAGCACAGAGTTTGATTGGTCATGATGACGTCATAGTCAATGAGCGTCGATCAAACTCTGTAGCAAAGAATTATATAGAATGTTTTTTGTAGCAGACATCGAAATGAAGGGATCGTTGATTGGGCAGAACGACCAACATTTATTAGGTAGGAACTTCTAGGAAGGAATAAGCAGAAGTTGATTGGTAGACTAATTGTCTGGGCCAATCAAGGTGTGCTTATGACGTGCCTAGACTGATCATTAGAACAGATTCGGAAAGAATCTTATTATTACGATATGTATAGAACCTGAGAATCAGGAGTTCTAATACTATAAAAGATGCACTTTCATGTTCAGAAAGGGATTCAAATTCACCACCGTGAATCTGAACATCACGTTGATGTTCAGTAGCAGTATTGTAACTTAGCTATAGTCAAACTTTGAGTAGCCTTAGGCAATCGTTTGTTCTGTACCATTAGGTACTAGTTTGATTATGAGCGATCTTGCTCCATAATTACTTAACTTGTCAATTTGTATAAAGTTTAATAAACGTTTATGTAAGACACGAGTTCGTTTGATATATTCAGTTAGGAAGGTAGCATTAGAACTTCGTTAAGAATATGATCTTTGAGTCGGAGGCAACCTCCGATCCTTACTGAGAAATCTTCTTCGTCAGATCAGGCCCAGCAGTCTCTTATAAATATCGTCACTACCATCTTCTCGACGAGGCGAGCCAGACTGTATACATCTCCTACTCCGCCGCCGGCAAGTGGTTGTCGCAGCAACCTTACATCATAAGCTTACCGGTAGAAGTATTTAGTACCCGTAGCCTAGATCCGAAATCTTCAACATGTATGTTTTTCTTTAGTGTCCGTGCGCGCGCATGCGTGCATGCGTGCGTGCTTTATCTGTCGCTCTACATGAGTGATTTTGACCAAGCTTGGGCGGGATGTTGCCTTTAGGGTTACGAAAAGGCCTCTTCATTTGTTGGGACGGGGTCGGGTGGTCATCATAGAGGGTCGGTGGTAGAGACCCTGAATTCTCTGTTATAATTATTACCCTCGCCCAATAATGGGAAGAGGCTATCGCGTCCAGCTCTGTTTTTCTTTCTTTTGAAGAATATTGAATGGAGGACTCCAGTTTCTCAGCCAATCATATAACGGCATAATCAACTACGTGACGTGTATGATGACGTCATAATCAACTACGTCATGAATGGCGTAACTAAGTTTGCTACGGACTCTTAATTGATGACGGACTAAGCGTCGTTGTACGAATTGTATGTATTTCCTATTTATCCCCCCTCCCCCCCCCCCACCCCCACCACCCGCTTTAGCGAAAAGCGGGGGGGGGGGGGGGGGGGGGGGGTGATTATGTTTTCACTTCCGTCCGTCCGTCACGCACATGTTTTCTTTCAATAACTTTACTTTTGCTTGGAATAGTGTGACAACACCTCATGGGAACATTGGCTATGGTACTAGGGAAATGTACATTATTTTGTGGGTCAGTCAGCTCGTCCCTCCGTCCATCCATACCTTTGTCTCTGAATTTGTGTCTGTCCATCCGTGCAAATTTTGGGTTTTCGCTCAATAACTTTATTTTTTCTTGGAGTATTGTGACGAAACTTCATGGGAACATTGGCTATGTTTCTAGGGAAATGTACATTATTTTGTGGGTCAGTCAGCTCGTCCCTTCGTCCATCCATGCCTTTGTGTCTGTCCATCCGTGCAAATTTTGGGTTTTCGTTTAATAACTTTATTTTTGCTTGGAGTATTGTGACGAAACTTCTTAGTTTATGATTATTAGCTCCCCTTTGTCTGTGTATCCATCCATATGTCTATCCAAATCAGTGGGATTATGTCATCACACGAACATGGCTGCCGTTGCGTGGCGGGTGGGGGGGGGGGTGTGATTATTTGATTTATATCAGCTAGTTAATGAACATACTGTTGAATATTTTGAAACTAATTTGCCTGGGCGCTGTTGCTAAAACGGGAATCCTCTATTGAGCATGGTTCATTAATGGTTAATCTTATCCTCTAGATTTGTAGATATGTTGAATAAAACAGTACAAAACGTGAGTCTGTTTGCTCATGGAGCATGCGTAACATAGTGGGATCTAGATTATCTAATTCGTTGATATCACGAACTATATAGTCCCAGCGTTGCTTGGATTAAAAAAAGATAGTAAAATATACACGATAATAAAATAGTGTGTGTGTTTTAGGAAACTAAATAAGGACAACCACGCCCGCTCATGCCTCTAAACACGCTTTGCAGTTCGATACCTGAAGACGTCTTCCCGCACAACCACACCGGTATGTAGGCCTAATATCTAACCGACCCCTAAACAGAGAACAGGGCAAACTCATATTTACGTGGTGTCAAATATCAGTGCCTATATTAAACATTTTGAAAATAATTTGCTTGGAGTAGACCTTTGCTATAGTGCCTGAGGCTGACAGCGCCGTGCACCAAACAAATTCACCTCCGAATTTGAGATATTCGACAGCTTAGCTGTATATGATGGTTTTCTTGGAATTACGTTAAATATTTAGATTTCAGGAGTGAAATATTTACCCAGATTAAGACTATGGACTTGAAGGCCCAATTAAAGGGCTTAATATATCATTTTTTTCAACGGGTTTATAGACAAAACAGGATGCGGTAAGTGATCGCTGATAACGACATTAACTATCGAAAGTCTATTATCTCAATTCCAAGACAGGTTTACAGGAAAACTGTTCAATATTTTGAAACTAATTTGACTGTGACCTGTTGCTGCCATAGGCAGCAACAGGTCCCAGTCAAATTAGTTTCAAAATATTAAACAGGATATTTCCTGCATAATAAGCAATCTGTTTTACGGCCTGTAAGCGTTAAAATTGTTACATAAATTTAGTGACTATATCATGTCTGCTGCACAGAATAGACATTGGAGTAAAGCGTCTTATCGTATGAATGTGATACATTTGTGTTGTAAAACGTTAATAGATATTAGTAAATTTGTTTTTAGAATTATTAACGTTATGTACACACATTTTAATTTGTGTTATTACAGGGTGGTAACTCAAGGCGATAACAGGAACTATTTGAAAATTGCCTATCAATCGATGTTTCAAATGAATCTTCAGGAGACAATTATCTGGTAAATTGTCTTGATCACATTTTAATTTCAACTTTTAGATTTATAGCAACATTAAGCGCCATAGTGTGCTAAAGCTTGAAATAGATCATCGTACTAACATACGGCCACTCGCATAGCCGCGCTGTACTGGATAAGGAAGCGGTGTGGGAGGGCGAAGATCGTGCAAATAGGACGATGGAAATAGATCATCGTACTAACATACGGCCACTCTCATAGCCGCGCTGTACTGGATAAGGAAGCGGTGTAGGAGGGCGAAGATCGTGCAAATAGGACGATGGAAATAGATATACAGAATTAATGTGATTAAAGCTCCATTTACCGGGCACACGGAAAGCGGGTTGCGTAAACGGAACGCGGAATATACTTCAGATCGCTCATTACTATTTTCCCTCATCCATTTACCTGCACGCGGTAAGGGGTATGTGGAACGCGGAACGGCGGGATGCGGAAAAATCGATCGCTCCTTGTAGCGATCTTTCCGGACGGAAAAGATTCCGTTGCGGAATAGAGCACATGTAACCGAGCAAAGAAAGGGTAATCCAAGTATTTAAAGCTGATGCATCGTCTAAAATTATAAGAACTAATTTGTCGAAAAAATTAGGAAATCAGTAATATTATAATTACATGTTGTTAGATTAGGCCAAAGGAATCATTTTGAATCTAATCATCAGTATCCGCCCATTTTGGATCTACATCTCTTGCCTCCGTACATACACATTTTGTAATAGTCTCAGTGGAAAGCTAGATATCAAAGCATAAAAAATGTGTTGTCGTTTCTGAAAGAAATTTGATAGAAATATCGCAATATTACCAATAAAAATGCTATAAAATAACTCAATGATACCGCGTGCAGGTAAATGGTACACGCGATATTTTACCCGCATTCCGCATACCCGCTTTCCGTTCCGCGTTCCGCACCCCGCGTGCCAGGTAGACGCAGCTTGTAACGCGTTTGAAACAAACAATTCGCGGAATGTGGATGACGGGGCCCACCCAAGCGGCTTTTTCTAAAGATCAATATTTTCACGCTTGACAGTATGATGGCGCAATGTGGATGTTAGAATACAGTCAGCTCATTGCTCCATTGGCTTTGTACACTTGGCCGTTTCACTCGATTGCTTAAAGCTGAAACGCCATTATAAAAGGAAGACATAATATATTATTGTAAATTATTCAGGTTTGCAATTTGTATAAAGTAAGCATCCATCATAGTTCCGAAAATGTTGGTCCCGATCCCAGGATGATTCATAATAAAGAAATATTAGTTACCTCTCCGGGATGCTGTCACATGACTCCATACGAACTGACCAGCGTGGCGTTGCCAGCGGCCGTCAGTTAGTGTTGAAGAAGTGACCGAGATGGTCACCAAAAGCTACACTCAAACAATTTCTACATCCCGGAAAGCTAACTAATATTTCTTTTTTATCCGCCATATTGTTTTGCGGCTGCCATTTTTGCTTCCCCCACATCTCGGACACAATATAGACGCTAGCCAAATCTAGATCCGTCGCCATTCACTATTTTATGTCTTGCGACTTGCGAGTAGAAGACATTAACCGTGCACATTGATATCAAAGGAAATTCGGTGGACCGACGAACTAAGGACACAAAAATGAAACAAATATGTTTATAATCATACTCTATGGTATCCTGGGAAAATATCCGTTCAAAACATACCAGTTTTATTGATATCTGCGCGGGATACCATAGAACGTAATTATATAGATATTTGGTAGCTTTCTCGCTTCTTAGCTTGTAAATCCGCCATATTCCCTTTGAAAAAATTGTGATATCGGGCCACAAGGGTTCTCGTTCTTACATGCAAGGCATCAAAAAATTAATGGAACGGAATTAGATTTGGCGAGCTCATTTATGGTGTCTGGGGTGATGGGGAATTGTAAGGGGCTGCCAAAAAATAATATGACGGGTGCTTACTGGAAACAAATTGCAAATATGAATAATTTACTTAGGTCCTATCTATTTCTTTTAATGCAAGAATTTCTTTATGTTATAATGACATTTCAGCTTTAATTAGTTGTTTCATAAATCGGTCACTTTGGAATGGACCGTTCCACTTTTAGCCATCCACACCCATCTTAATCTAAGCTCAATCCCCACCACGCCCGTGTTGGGATCGATCGAACTGTATTTCCAGAAAACTATATATGTAAGCTGTTGAATGTTTTGAAACTAATTTGACTGCGTGCTGTTGCTGGCTACGGCAGCAACAGCGCCCAATCAAATTAGTTTCAAAATATTCGTCAGAATGTTTATTAAATAGTAAAGACATACAATTCCTACAACGTGTCGGACTATTAAGCACTAAAGACGGACTATATCGAATCATTCATGGCGCAATGATTATTACGTCATCATACACGTCACTTGGTTAATTATGACGCCAGATGATCGATGGATAAACTTGGAATGGTCCATTAAGCTTAGTGTCGGGATAGGAAAACTAACAGTTTTGGTAACTCTTCCATGCGGATCAAGTGCATGAATTTCTCTGCAGGATCTACTCATATAAAATGGTGGTTGGAATATTCATTATCGTGTTAGTCATCGCTCAGTGCGAAACCTTGACATTGGCACATTCGGTTACTTTATGTGTCCGGCGAGAGAAATACATTGATTGCAGTAATCTGGATCTGAAGTCGGTTCCAGACGAGATTCCAGCAGATACTGAGAGTATCATATTGCACAATAACTCTATCTCTGGTCTCCCTCCAGGAATCTTCAGCAAATTTGTACATCTTTTATGTCTGGACCTGTCAAACAACAAGCTAAAACATTTGCACCAAGACTTGTTTAAAGGAGTACATACACTACAAACATTGGATCTTAGCTACAATAATGATTTGCCATTTAACTATGATGGCTTTCCAATCGGCCTTTTCCTACCGCTAGGAAGATCCTTGCAAACTCTTCGGCTTCTTGTCAATTTAAAAAAGCATGTCGCACCAATAAGAGCATACCCAGACAAGTCGATCGCTGATCTGTACAATCTAAGAACTCTTCAGATAGGCATGTTCACTGGCGTAGCATTTGGATCAGGATTCGCGAATCTCACAAAGCTTCATGTGTTGCAAACTAAAGATTGCTACATCGAAGAGTTACACAACAATACTCTAAGGTACCTCAGGAATTCTGAACTGGAATACCTACACATGGACCATTGTTCGATTCTTATGATTGAACCGGGAACATTCTCTGGACTTCCCAAACTAAAATTCCTTGATTTGAGTAGTAATACACAGCTTGGCTTAGAGGCAGCACTTGAGAGCCTTCATCCGCTGGAGCAACAGCGTCTCACAGAAATCAGATTGATACGTTTCCACCTGGTTTACGCACCGATTACATTTAGTAACGCGATGTGGATGAAGCTAAGGAATATTTGTGTGGAAACGCTAGATATCAGTGATAATTTAATTGTAACTGCCGAATTCTCCGCTTTAGCAATGCTAAAATATCCAGATTGCTTTAAAACAATACGTGCGGCCAAACATCTGCTTATCCGAATGCCGGTAGGTTTGTTGATATATCTGTCACTTTTAAGAAACTTAACTGAACTTGATTTTAGCGGAAAACCGGGCCGAAGGCAACATAATAGACAACGCAGAATGACAAAACAAGGCTTACACTACACACACGATTTGAATACAAGAAACTCTATAGAGTCTTTTTATGTGGTATCACCTCGATACCTTAAAGTACTCAATATGAGCTATGCGATTGGTCATGCCTCAGCAGATGCAATGATAAGACTAGGCAATGCCGAGAACATAGAGATATTCGATGCGTCATATAGTGACATTCATCATTGCTATTTCTCGTTTGAAGGTCTGACAAATTTGAAAAGCTTCAACATTTCTTATTCTGACTGTTCCGACATGAAAAAAGAATTCCTGTTCGCATACGAGAATCTAACTACATTAAGCTTCAGAAAGGCTGCTTTAGCTGAAGGCTTGAAGAATGATCCTGACGGAATATTCTTATCTAAACAAAGAAACTTAGAATATCTCGACCTTTGTTGTAATGGGTTCACTACCATCCATGACAAATTGTTAATCCAGAACAAAAAGATAGGTTCGATAAATCTGTCCCACAATAAATTTGTGAAGATTCCAGAGAGCGTGTTAAATTCTGCCACATTACGTCATGTAGATATGTCATTCAACTTGTTATCGAGTTTGACAGAATATGAGAGACACATTTTAGATAGTCGTGTGCGACCTGATGCCGCTTTCTCCTTGATACTGAATGGGAATCCCTTTGTCTGTTCTTGTAGTACCATCGACTTTCTGGAATGGCTTGCGGAGACACATGTAATTTTGGACAATGCAGGTAACTACAGTTGCGTTTCAGAAAATGGTACACAAACATCTACCACCTACCAAATATCACATCTCCGGGAAATCCGTGTGAGGTGTGTCAGTGACTTTTGGCTCAGATTCTCCACTGTCTGTTGTGGCCTGGCATTATTGGCTGTGATTTCCAGTGCATTCGGTTATCGATATCGTTGGAACATCAAATATTGGTTCTTGACCCGTTGTACCAGACGACAAAATTTGCCACCTGGTGAAGGGAATTACACGTATGATGTCTTTGTGGCTTATAACCACGAGGACTATCAATGGGTGTGTGGTACTTTGAGGACATTTCTAGAGGAGACAGGCCCGCATAAATACCGTCTCTGTCTGCATCACCGGGACTTCCCAGTTGGTGAGAGTATCCAAGGAAACATCGTGTCAGCCATGAATGATAGCCGTAAGATCATACTGGTGCTGACCACCCGATTTCTGACCTGCACTTGGGGTGAGTATGAGATGGAGATCGCCGCCATGCGCAAAGTTTCTGGTACTCATTCGGGCGATGGCGTTATTATCGCAGTGTTATTAGATGATGTCCCTACTCGCTTGATGCCAACGGTTCTGCTGAACATGTGGAAAAACATTACATTTCTCGTGTGGATCCCGGATCCACTTGATGAGCAAATGTTCTGGAGCCGCCTTAGTGAGGCCATGGAACGCTGATGTGTTGGATGTTAAAAAAACTATTATGTCTATAGCTTCAACGTGGATATATTCTCATTCGATATTAGTCCAGGAGCTAAAGCTAGGTCAGAATCATGACGTACCACACCCAGTATTCGGAAGGTCTGACACTTGCTGTGGCTTGGGGGACATGTCCCACACATTTTAAGCCCTGTTGTACAAACAAATTGTGGTAGCACTAATTAGTTATCCTGATTTCTTTGCATATGGGGTCTAGGCTTTGGCTGTATCCACAGTGCACAACGATATAAGCGTGATCGTGTCATAACTCCAATAAAATTGTTTGCGGTAGATCTTGTACCCATGATGACCACAGAAACACAAACAGTCCCTAGTTGGAGTGGATTTAATGCACTTGTATCATGTGTTAACGCACCTTTTACACAAATCGGTTACTGTCCAATGATTTCCGGATCACCAACTGAATTCAATAAGGTGTATACGGTCATGAAACAAGTTCAAAGAATGATGACAACACTAGGACAGAATGACTCGGTCATTACATTCGACTTGGCCATATATGTCAAGGCAAAGGAGATACAGTGGCGATATAAAGAAGAGTTTAGTGACACTGTGATCAGACTGGGGGGATTCCACATTGCGCTAAACTACTTAGCTGTTATTGGAAAGATGTTTGATGACTCTGGCTTAGAAGATCTCCTCATAGAGGCCAACACATATGGTAGCAGCACGGCTGCTGCTCTACTTAAAGGGAAGTCATATAATCGAGGAGTGAGGGCTCACAAATTGGTTATGGAAGCGCTGCTGCGATTACAATGGCAGTCTTTTTCCAAATGGGTTCAACAAAATGGACAACATGAAGACCACATTACTCCAACAGAATTGGAGAGTCTGGATGAGAAAATTAAGATGTGCCGAAGCAGCATTGACGACATAGACGCACTGCAAGAAAATTTCAAAGAGGTGTGTATGTACGTGAATAAATTGCAACAGCTGTTCAAATCCTTTAAAGTTGAGTCAAGCTCGAAATCACACCTGTTCGCATTTTGGAATTCATATGGTAGAGCTGCTGCTTGGATTCATAAGAGCTGAGAGAACTGGAGATTGGCAGGCACACCTATCTGCTACTGCTGCTATGGCGCCATATTTCTACAGCATGGACAGAACCAATTATGCAAGATGGCTGCCAATATATCTTGCGGACATGAAGATGCTTCCAAGTACACATCCCCATGTACATGAACAATTCTTGAATGGAAATCATTCCGTAAGTCGCTCAGACCATCCATTCGATCAAGTGTGGACAGATATGGCCTTAGAGCAATCGATTAATTTGGATTCCAAAAAGCGAGGTGGTATTATTGGAATAACACAAAAGCCAGGAGCTCTGGAGAGGTGGTTTTTAACTAGCCACGAGAGGGTAGCCATAACAACGGTCACAAAGCAAATGTGTGGGTTACAAGATAGTTACATGTGTGGAGTACATAAGGAAATGGGGACTAATCGAATGAACAGGGATGAAACCGATGTGCAGAAGATACTTTCGATGTTCTCATCAGATATAATGACCAATCCCTTTAATATTGCGGAAAACGACGACAGCGAGTGTCTTCCGCTTGTAAACATTGTAACTGGCGTGGTATTGCCTAGTGAAATCGCCAAGAGACTTGTTTCCGCCTGTGACATTGGTAAGGAGATTATGGAAAATTTTGTTCAGGAGCGGCTGGACACTAACACGAGAAGCTTTTGGGACACGTTGCCACACTTAAAAGTTAAAACATTTGCCAGCCTAGCACAGAAGAAAAAACTCAAAACAAATGATGAAAAAATTCACAATGTGAGATCTGACCGCGAACTATTTGGTCGATTAATTATTGCCGCAAGGTCCAGAGATGTTGATTTAAAACTAGTGATGACGTATGAACTGTCTGCTGTTCCACTATCATTGTCACATACGGATGGGACTCTAAGAAAGAATGTGAAAAGTGTTTTGTTAAGTGAACTAGAAAAGGAAGTAAATGTTGATGGACGGCTTCCACCTGTTGACAAGACAGGGGCAACAGCTTATGTAGTAGATGGCATGGCAATTGTGCAAATGGTTAAAACTGGAGGTACGTCTACATTTGGAGAATTGGCTGATAAATACTGGCACATCTTTACAGTTCCACTGAATCAAGAAGACTGCAACAGAGTAGATATAGTTTTTGACAGATATGATAGACTGGAATCTCTCAAAGCGGAAGAGCGGCTAAAACGTGGGTCATCAACAGCATTGGAAGTAAAGATTGCTGGAGAAAATACTCCAGTTCCAAAGCAATGGGCCAAGTACATCAGCAATCCAAGCAACAAAAGTAACCTGGTTGCATTTCTCAGCAAGCGGTGGCGTGATACGAGTCCAAATATGCTATCTTCTGACAATTGCGTCATTCTTGCTGGTGGCGTTAACGATGGAATGGATGTTGTTGTCATTTCAGCGAACAATTCGTCATATTTGGAAGAACTTCAATCAGATCACGAGGAAGCAGATACGCGTATGATGTTGCACGCGCTACACGCTTCAAAAGACCACATGTGTGTTGTTATACAGTCTCCTGATACAGACGTGGCAGTACTTAGTATATATACGTATCGTTCGCTTCACTGTTCTGAACTATGGTTCCGTACGGGCACAAAGGACAAATTGCGATACATACCAATACATACAGTTGCTCAAGTACTGGGCCCAGCTATCTGCCTGTCTTTGCCTGGGTTTCATTCTCTTACAGGTTGTGATAGCACTAGTGCATTATTTGGAGTCGCTAAGAGAAAAGCATTCAATCTCTTAAAGTCATCTGAATGTCATCAGCTTAGCTTAGCCCAACTCGGCGAACATGTTGACTTATCACCGAATACTGCAATTCTATGTGAGAAATTTGTCTGTGAGTTGTATACCACCAGGGATGTGGGAAAGACAGCTGATGAAACCCGTTATTGGCTCTTTTGTCAAAAGAGACAAAGAAATGAAAATCTTCCACCTACATCGAATAGTCTAAAGCATCACACCGAAAGGGCCAATTTTCAAGCTCTTGTTTGGAGACGTTCATTGCAAGCTGTTCAGAATCTTCCATCTCCAAATGGACATGGCTGGAGTATAGTGGATGGTCTACTCAAGCATGTTCTAATGTCAAAGGATCCTGCTCCATTTGGATTAATTGAACTCACATCATGTAGATGTCAAAAGTCTGCCTGCAAAAGAACAGATCTCTGTCAATGCAAGGCTAACAATCTACTCTGCACTGAAGCATGCCTTTGTATGGGAGGTGAAATGTGTGACAATGTTCAGCATACAACTGTCGAAGATGACTCTGACACGGATGAGTAACATTCTCTCATTTGCTCACGTGATAAATATGTCCTGCCAGCTTGTGTAGACATGCACTGCATGTCAGTTAAAAGTTTAATTATGAAAAATGTAGAAAACATGGGCATTGTTGTAGCTAAGGTATTGCTAGTCACAAGAAGACCTAAGTGCCCCCAATATGTACAAAGCAACATACGGGTGTCTTAAACGAGGTTGATTATGTATAAATCTGCGATATACGATCACTCCTTTCCATTTTGGTTAAGATTGTATTGATATAACATGCGCTTAAGTTTGTGAAAAATTTACCATTGTGAAAATTGTTTGAGAGCTACATTCAACACCTATTGTAAATGGGCTTCTCACGGGTTAGTGATACCACAATTTTCTTGTACAACACGGCTCAGAATATACCCAAGACATCGGTCTAGCATAATATAGAGACAAACCTTCTGAATACTGGGTGTGCTACGAAACCATTCTTCTAGACCCCTTTTGAAAATTGGCTCCCGGACTATATATAGTGTGTATTCTACTATTGAATGACATATTCCATATAATATGCCTTACTGAAACAAATCCGAATGAATATGAACAGATCCTTATCGATAATTATGAGTCCATAAACAAAATAAGGAAAGGGGGAATAGCCTCAGGAGGGATTTCAAATTTAATTAGAAGATATTTCAAAGTTTTGTAAAGTAATTCATACAGAAAACGAATTCGTTCTGTGGCTACACGTCCGGAAGGGTTTAACTAATTATGAAGAAAATCTTTTATTGGGAGCGATCTATGTCCCATGTGAGTCACTAAGATACCACTCAAATGAAGTTTTCAAATTGAAAAAGATATTATAACTCTTAAAGAAAGATTTGAATTAATTTGTTTGATGGGTGGCTTTAATTCGAAAACAGGAATAGAAGATGATTTTGAAGAATTTGACAACTTTACTCTAGCTCATTTCGCTGTGGATGACGTAGAAAATGGTGACTTACTTTCCCTAAACCAGATAGGGTTCCCCAGAGAGCGGCATAGTCAATGCGCTGGTCACAGAAATGCTAACAGGGGAAGATGCTACAGCTGTGCCAAAACATGTTACTGTTCGTAGTAAATGGAAGAATTGGAAGCGATTCCACAGTTGGTAAACCTACTACAACTAATAATAGCGCTCTCGATTACGTTATCGGAAACCGTAAATTCATTGAAAAGATAGCGGAATTTTTTGTGGAAGATGTTAACCCGATATCATACATTCACGGTGCATTGAACATAGCAATCCATGAAAACCACCACCACCACCACCACTACCACCACCACCGCAACAACAACAACAACAACAACAACAACAACAACAACAACAACAACAACAACAATAATAATAATAATAATAATAATAATAATAATATAAAAAAGATGGATACCAACTAAAAAGTCTCAGTTCGTACAAAATATAGATTTAAATACAGTAAATGCAATTTGCGAGAAAGTTAATGAAGCGGCAAATACAGAGCCACGAGATAACATGAATGAAATTGTAAATATGACAGGTGAATTATTTGACAGCAGCGCAGTATAAACGTTTGGAATTAAAAGGAAATATACGGGTAAAATCAAATCAAACAATAAGCTATGGTTTGGAAAGGAATGTTCTATAAAACGTAAACAGTACCATGAGGCTAAGAAGAAATATAACATTAATAAAACACCGTACAACAGGCAATGTCTTAAACACGCGAGTAAAGCGTACAAACTGTCAATTAAAACATATGCCGAGGTTTCCAGAAATCAAGTACAAGCCTAACTAAGCGAGCTACATAAATACGACATCAAAGCGTTTTGGAAAATAATAAACAGCAAAACCAAATGTACGGATGACGGTGAACAAATCGATTTAAACACTCTGTTTCGACAGTTTAAGAAAGTAAATAAAGGTGACAATGAAGACGAAAACGACCCGGTAGAACTAGACATCACAGCATGCCCCGAGCTTGATATCCCAGTCTATCTGAAGATGAAATAAGGAAGGCTATACGAAAAACTGCAAATAATAAGGCCAGCCGCCCAGATAATATAGTAAATGAGTATATTAAATCTACAATTGACATTATGTTACCTTTATATGAAAAGTATATCCAACCAAATTTTTGATACCGAAAATATCCCTGAAACATGGCTCATTGGTAAAATTATACCAATCTACAAAAATAAAGGCAATAAACTCGAACCATCTAATTACCGACCAATAACATTATTAAGCTGTTTAGGAAAACTGTTTACATCTATACTAAATGACAGGTTAAAAACATTTACAGAACAATATCAAATTATTACAGAATCGCGATCCTGATTTAGGAAAGGCAGCTCCACATTGGACAATGTTTTTTTCACTACATATTATTATTGAATTATTATTTTTACAAAGAAAAGTATTGTATTGCTGCTTCGTAGACTTCGAAAAAGCATTCGATACCGTTTGGAGAGTTGGTATATGGAGCAAACTTTTAAACAGTGGCATATCTGGGAAATATTTTAATATAATTTTTAATATGTAAAAATCAATCTCTTCGTTTGTTTTTCATAATTTTGAGTCATCTGAAAATTTCCCCTGTAACATTGGAGTGAAGCGAGGATAATATCTCTCACCTATATTATTCTCACTTTTTATCAATGAGCTAGAAGTTTATTTAAAAGAACGCGGAAACCCAGGACTTATATAGTTAAGCTAATTGGCTGATGACCTCCATGTGTATTTACACTTACTAGTTTTGCTTTATGCCGACGACACCCTCCTTATGCTAGATTCGCCGGAATCTGTTCAGAAAGCTGTAAATACTTCACGCGACTTTTGCCAAATTAATAGATTATAGGTGAACCGTAACAAAACTAAAATAATAGTCTTTTCAAAACGTAAGGAAAGGAATCAGCCACGCTTTCAACTTGGGTCACGGGAAATAGAAATAGATGAATATATTTTTCTTGGCGTTCTATTGAAGTACAATGGAAATTTCTTTGCATACAGGAAACGTGCAGTAAAACAGGGAACAAAAGCTATGTTTGCATTAAATCACAAGATTTAACCGTGTAATATTCCCATTGATCTACAATGCATATTGTTTGACCCAATGATCCAACCTGTATTACCGTATTCATCAGAAGTTAGGATTTTCGAAAATGTGGACCTGTTTGAAGTGTCAAACAAAACATCATAAAGTTTTGTTAAAATTAAATCAAAGCACGCCAAATTTAATGATTTATGGTGAGCTTGGCAAATTCCCCTTGAAAATTATAATTCAATGTAATGTAATCCGATATTGGGTCAGTTTAGTGAAGTCCGGTTATGGAAAGTTGCCATCACTTCTATATTTTTGCGCGTTGGAATATATAGAAAAATAAAATGTAAATATCAAATGGATTACTAATGGAAAGATAATCCTCAAAACAACTGGACAAGGCAACCTTTTTAATCTAGACCATATAAACCAAAAACACGTTGTTCGACAAACAAAAACAGTTTTAGAGAACAAATTTATAGACAACTGGAGAAATGATATCAACAGATCGAACATGTTAACATTTTACACACTGATAACACAAGACTTTAAATTCGAACCATACCTAAAGAATCTACAGAACGGAGAAGCCCTAATACGCTGCCATTTTCGAACTCTAAATCATTATTCAGTAATAGAGGCCAAGCGATGGGTGGAAATTGAGAGAAGCGAGCGAGTCTGCGAACTCTGCGAAGTCTTAGAAGATGAAATTCATGTCCTTTTCGAATGCCCACAATTTGAAATCGAACGACAGAAATTTATTCCCGATTATTATACAAGAAATTATACAGACGACAAAATTAAGGGATTATTCCAGATATGCAACAAACCTGTTTTGTATAAATTATGTAAACTAATACCATACTCAAAGAAGAAAGATAGACACAAACAAAATCAAACAAATTAGTAAACAAGCAGACAACAACAACAACAACAACAACAACAACAACAACAACAACGACGACGACGACGACAACGACGACGACGACAGCGAAAACGACGACGACAGCAAAAACAACATAATACCTATCGCCACAAATATACTATACTTTATTTTCCTTACATGCATTTTGTAATGGCCTGAGTGAATAAAAGAAAACTGAAAAACCGAAACTGAAGACTATTTTGAAAGCGCGAATTTCTTTATTCATTCTCCGTTTCGTGCAAAGGCTAGGTACTTTAACATTGAATGTAGCACTGCAATAATGGACATTTCAATTTTTAGCTAAGCGCCACCCACACCTCGCCGTGTTGGGATTGATCGATCCCCGAATGCCCTAGCTATCAATTTCCTGAAAACTATACAGGGAAGCTGTTGAATATTTTGTAACTAATTTGACTGGGTGCTGTTGCTGGCAGCAAAAGCGCCCAGTCAAATTAGTTTCAAAATATTTAACATAATATTTATTAAATAGTAAAAGCAAACAATGTGTACAACAACGCAGAGACCGTCTTCAAATATGCGTTCGTGACGTACTTGTCGACGTCATTCATGACGTCACTCATTATGATGTCATTGTACACATCACACAGTTCATTATGACGTCATATGATGGGTGGGTACTCTGGAAAGGTGAATTAAAGCTAGCACTCAGTCAGATTATTCGATTATTCATTCAAATAGACCAATATGAACGAATATTCGCATAACATACGAATATTCTAATATTTATGAAAAATTACAAAATTGTCATAAATTAGACTGAAAACAAAATTTCTTTTCAAAATGGCCGCCAGAATGTTGCTTGATCCGATCAATGTAAAACTATATTGACTTGATTTTGGTATTAATTTTAAATTGGATCCAATGATTTTCGAGATACCCATGGCTGGTATAGGAATTTGCATCATGACCATTTCAACCGCGACGACGTGTACATATTTTATTGGAATGGATCACCACTACGTGGGTTGGACTTTAACGTTAAGGTCATTTGTCAAGATAACACTTTAAGTCATCAATGTTAGCGGTTTGGTTTGATTTTAGAGAAATGAATCTCTTTAATCACACAACTTCAACGATCATAAAAGAAGTTACCATATAACCTGTATCGGTGCCCAGACAGAAGTGTACACCCTTACTGGGAGAAGTTGAATATGAACGTCTTTTTTCAAAATGCCTGCCAAAATGGTTTTTCGTCCGATTGACTACAACCTCGCTAAAGCCCTAATTGCTATAATTGATTGATTAGGTATCAATTTCATATTGGATCCCTCTAACACTTTTCGAGAAATCTGTTTTCCTTTTCACAAGGTGTCTCCCATAGGAAATATAATAAAGCGATGATAGCAATATTTAAATTGCATTTTCTCACAGAGTTTTAACATAATGACTGGAAACGTGGCTGCTATCTAGCACATATTGTAATGTATGGCGTCAATGTGCCAGTCTTAGTTTCCCCCAACAAAACATTCCGTGTTTTGCACGCTTACCGAGAATATTCTGTTTCCATTTGGCTCTCATCTGAAATATTATTATTCATTCATATAATTATACGGATATTCGAATACCGATTTTATACGAATACCGAACATTTGCCTATGACATTTACTGTGGCCAGAACAATCACACGCAGTAGTCCGAGTCTGCTCTGACCTTAAATGGACACGTGGCAAATATCTGGATGGACATGTGCATCAAATATCTGTCACATGGCCGGTTGAGGGTCAGAACAGGCTCGGATTAGGAATGAAGTCGTCGTATTAAATCTATGTATCCATACGACCATTCAGAATGGCTTGGGTATTTTACTGGTATAAAACCATTATCCGATATGGGCAAGTAACTGTTGGAAGAGTTAACGCTTTAACACTCGGAACTTGTTTTTAAAAATGAAATTTTCTCATAAAAATGTTCATTTGCAGACCAAGAGAAAACTATTTTTGATAATTTAGCACTGGAATGAATGGCTTGGTTATCGAGCCAGTCATTCCAGTGGTAAAATTTCTGAAATAGTCTTCTCTTGGTCTGCAAACGGACAGTTCTCAAGACCACCGCAGAAGCCGTTTTTGAATGATATAAGTGTTAAAGGGTTAAAGACACGTCAATATTATCTAGCATGACCGTGGCAGGGTGAATGTTGGGTGGGTGGCACGGCAACGTGCCTAACATGTCTATGAAGCTGTGATTCACGTGCTTTATTGGAGGCTATACAATGGATATATCCATTTTAGCTATGCCCCGCCCATCACTAGCTAAGCTCCACCCACACCTCGTCGTGTTGGGATTGATCGATCCCCAAATTCCCTGGCTATCAATTTCCTGAAAACTATACAGGGAAGCTGTTGAATATTTTGTAACTAATTTGATTGGGTGCTGTAACTGCCTATTGCAGCAACAGCGCCCAGCCAAATTAGTTTCAAAATATTCAACAGTATATTTATTAAACGCATAGACCGTCTTCAAATATGCGTTTGTGACGTACTTATCGATGTCATTCATTATGATGCCATTGTACACATCACGCAGTTCAGTATGACGTCATATGATGGGTGGGTACTCTGGAAAGGTGAATTACTCAAAGTTAACTACTGATGTGTTTCCTATAATTATATCGTATCATACAAACATCCCTGATAACGCAGCTCACTGGACCGCATCGGCCTGGTATAGGCTCAACATCGGCCCCGTAAGCCGTGTTATCTAGGATCTGAAATTAATATCGTTGATCATATGATATGGTCAGCAGCATGAGATACGGTCGCCATTTTTGTTATATGTGGCCTTGATGTGTTTACATTGCTAAGCTTTGACGAAGCGTGTTTGGGAATCGTGTTCGTTTGTTCTTTTCATTGATAACTGATTATTTAACCTTTTGAACCATGAATTCCAAAAATACCAATTTCAAGATCGCTATATCGACGAGGTAATTATTCTGCAATACTGTTTTAGTAATATCTATCGAAAATGAACAAATATGTTAATTATCTAATTTAACAGTCATTTTACTTGTGTTATAATATTGTACATTTTGTATATTTGTAAATAGTTATATATATGTGCGTGCGTGCGTGCGTGGGTGGGTGGATGGGTGGGTAGGTGGATGGGTGTGTGTGTGTGTGTGCGTGCGTGCGTGTGTGTGTGTGAGGGCCTCGGGAAGATCAGTTTACTGACGATGTATACCATCCTTAAATAAAGATTATTATTATTATTATTATTATTATTATTATTATTATTATTATTATTATTATTATTATTATTATTATTATTATAGGCCTAGACATAAGCTATTGAATATTTTGAAACTAATTTGACAGGAACCAATCAAAGTAGTTTTAAAGTATTCGTCGTCTCTCTCTCTCTCTCTCTCTCTCTCTCTCTCTCTCTCTCTCTCTCTCTCTCTCTCTCTCTCTCTCTCTCTCTCTCTCTCTCTCTCTCTCTCTCTCGGAGAATTCCAGTTTATCCATCAATCATATGACGTCATAATCAACTGCGAGACGTGCAGGCTGACGTCATAATCAATTACGTCATGAATGACGTGGATACGTTCGTCAGGAACGCGTAATTGATGACGGACTAAGAATTGTTGTACGAATTGTATGTCTTTAATAAACATGCTGTTGACTATTTTGAAACTAATTAGGCTGGGCGCTGTTGCTGCCATGGGCAGGAGTTTCAAAATATTCAACAGCTTAGCTGTATAGTTTTCTGGAAATTGAGATTCAGAAAGTGCAGGATTCAAGCAATCCCAACACTGGTGAAACGTGGGTGGAGTTTAGCTAGAGATGGGCGGGGCATAGCTAAAACTGGATTCCTCCGTTTATAGGCACCGTCTATTAAGAATATATTGTCTCGCGTGACGAACGTTGTTTAACCAGTTAACTCTCAGCCCCTCACAGACCAGAGACGACAAATTCTTCATGATGTAAAGACTAATTCTGTTGCATATTTTGAAACTAATTTGACTGGGAGATTTTTCTGGCTATGACAGCAACGGGTTCCCATCAAATAAGTTTCAAGCTATTCAACAACTTTTCTAAGTATGCATAGCTAAATAGGCCTAGCTGTCTTGGAATTGAGCTACTTGAATTGCATAGACTAAAACGTTTACTTGGCTTGTCTAAATAGGCAGTGACCATAAGTCACTATGTCATTGTACCATATCGGCCTCTTCTTCCGTGAATATACGCAGGGGCCTCTAATACCTTATATGTAACTAGTATAGTAATACTCTATGGGACACGGGAAATGTAACGTACGTTTTGAAAATAAGTTGATTGAATTATTCTTGTTGCATATTGCCGCGGCAACTTTCAGTCTTAATTGTTCTAAGAATAATCAGCAACCTATTTTGATTCACTTGATACCGGTAATGTTTAGAAAATTATATGACTTAAAATTGTCGCTGCAACGACTTAAATGGAAATTGATCTCAATTAGAAATATAGATATGGGGAGACCGGGGTTGGTTGTCACATGGGTTGGTTGTCACAGTGCCTATAATTAAGCCAACATAGTCCTAGATCAGACCACGCGAACACAGGCGGGTGCTCCTACTAACGGAAGATTTCCAGCCTTAAAGTTTAGTTCTGGCGAAAGTTCTTTGAAAGATTATCGAATTTAATCGATTTTCCTGAACGGTAAGTAAAATATTGACACGTAGTCATTTTTGCATAACATCGTCCTCTTGTAGCCCTCTGACAGAAATAATTAACGTGGTAAATTCAGTCCTATGTTGGGTCTACCATGTGTAAACGAAAACGCGATGCATAAGCACGTGTTGCTGGAAGGGGAGGTAATTTGTAAAAAATTATGTTGGGGTTGGTTGTCACATCCTATTAGGGCAATTTAGGGGTTGCTTGTCACATGTGACAACCAACCCCAAATAACATCTAGACAAATGAAAGTGATTTAACTGCATATTTCGAAAATAATTGATCTGAATTTGGTGCCATAGAGGTCATGAAGGATCTATTCAATTAATTCTGTGATATTTTCTTATGTCTGGAGGAACAACTATGATGTAATGGGCAAATGGTACTGCTGCTATCATCGTCGTCGTCGTCGTCGTCGCTGTTGTTGTTGTTGCTGGTAATTGTGGGGGTGGTGGGGGTTGTTGCGGTGGTAGTTGCTATGAAGGTGGCACCATCATTGTCATGGGTGTGGCGACAAAGTATTATCATCATCATCATCATCATCATCATCATCACCACCACCACCACCGCCATCACCGCCATCATCATCATCATCATCATCATCATCATCATCATCTTTGTGAGTTTATTATGTTAATGATAATAGTAGTTTCTTTTATCTGTTGCAGTTGGAACCATGGTTCGTAACTTTGAACGGAAGACGACTAAAGGTTCAACAACAGCAGATGTTATGCTCCGAGCTGCTCGACAAGTTAAGCTTTTCAACAAATCCATTCGGGGCACTGCTAAAGATTTTAATATTAACTACCGCACACTAGCTCGGTACTGCCAAAAGATCGGCGATGAAGACATTGTAGGACATAATGAGGTGCCATCTATCCCAGTTGGATACATTAGAAATAGACTGATCTTTAAAGCTGAACTTGAAGAACAGCTAGTTGAATACATCATCAAAGCATCTGACATTTACAATGGCCTTTCCCCTAAGGAGGTTCGTAAACTTGCGCATCAGCTGGCAGCAGCCAATGAGCTGCATATTCCTAACAACTGGTCAGACGTTGAGCAAGCAAGTGCAGATTGGTTTACTGGTTTCTTGAAACGGCATCCTACTTTATCCATCCGCAGACCAGAAGCAACAAGCTTAGCTCGAGCTAGTAGTTTTAATAAAGTTAATGTAAACGCGTTCTTTGAAAACTTGTCAACTGTTCTGATGCGGCACCAATTCGGTCCAGGTGATCTGTGGAACATGGACGAGACAGGTGTTACTACAGTTCAGAAACCAGACAAAGTAGTGGCACGTCGAGGTTTTAAACAAATCGGATCAATAACTTCTGCAGAGAGAGGAACACTTGTAACACTTGCATGTGCTGTTTCAGCCACAGGAAACAGTATTCCCCCATATTTTATTTTTCCTCGTGTGAATTTTCGGGACCACTTCATTGCTAATGGGCCAACTGGATGCAAGGGTGGGGCGAATCCATCTGGTTGGATGAAGGAAGACAATTTCGCAGATTTCTTGCGCCATTTTGTTCAATCTTCCAAGTGTTCGAATGAAAGACCCTGTCTGTTACTGCTAGATAATCATGAGTCACATCTTTCTATAGAGGGGTTGAATTATGCTAAAGAGAATGGAATAACAATGTTGTCATTTCCACCACATTGCTCCCACCGCCTGCAGCCACTAGACAGAACTGTATATGGGCCCCTCAAAAAGTATATTAACACTGCCTGTGATGCTTGGATACTAAATCATCCAGGCCAAACAATGACAATCTATTATATCCCTGCTATCGTAGCAACAGCATATCCGCTTGCTGCAACAGCAAGTAACATTCAAGCTGGCTTTAGAGTAAGCGGTATATATCCTTATAATAGGGATGTATTTACCGATTCAGAATTTTCACCATCGTATATAACTGATCGTCCCATGCCTGACAATGCTCCAGAAAATGAGACAGACATCCCAGTCGGTGGGGCGATAACTCCTGTTCTCGAGATTGGTGTTAATGGTCCGAGCTCTGCAGTGAATGCAGCTATGCTAGTCATTGTGGACAATCCTACACCTGATAAGAGCACTGAACCTACTACCACAATACACGCTGGAATGCCTGATAACGATTCTGCGCCTGGTCCCAGCACGGACACCGCCACCATGGGCTACTACCCAGCAACTGAGAACATTGAGAATGTTGGAGCCAAGGCGGTCGCTGCTATTGTTACTGATTCCATACACAAAACCATTCCACCAACACCAGAGGAATTACGGCCACTACCAAAGGCTGGCCCACGCAAAGCTGTGAATCGTCCAAATACTAGAAAACGTAACACCGCTATATTAACTAACACCCCGGTTAAAACTGCAATTGAAGAGCGGAAGCAAGGCAAAAATAAACCACCTGCTAAAAAGTCAAAGAAAGAGCTGTTTAAGAAGACTAAAAGGTCTACATCCGCTAAGCCACCCAAGAGGACTACAAGTCGTAAAACCAGACAGCCCAGTTCTTCTGAGTCCTCTGAAGATGATGAGTATTATTGCCTTGTTTGTGTTGAGCCGTACTCGAATAGTAAATCGCGAGAGGTTTGGGTTCAGTGCGGTTCCTGTAAACAGTGTGCACACGAGGCTTGTACCACAGGACGACGCACATATGTTTGCCATAACTGTGACTCGTGTGAATCTAGCAGTGATTAGGGCTTCTCTAGAAAGACACAGTATTACGCATTCTGTCCACCCTGAGTTTTGCCAATGCCTGCTAATATAACCAAATAGTCATTCTAAATTTGATATTGTATGTGTTACAACATAATGTGGTACAACTACTTTGATGATAAAATAACAGAAACAAAGAATATTATTTTATTTACTGTGTTAAAGTGATGTGACAACCAACCCCATACTGTGTGACTACTGTGTGACAACCAACCCATATATGGGGTTGCTTGTCACAACTCAGATCAGTTCACGATTGCTATAAATAATATACACTGAACAGTTCTCTGTAAATGTTGAAGCAGTTATATATACGGAGGGAGCTTAGCTTCAGATTTGAAGGCTTTAAGGATTGTACCTGTTTATAGCAAACTGGGAGGGAGCAAAGTGTAAAAAATGTGACAACCAACCCCGGTCTCCCCTACTATTACATTGTCTTCGGCTTATTTATTTATTAAATAGATGCCTAAATTTTCAGAACTGATTAAGATAGTCAGTAAACACAAGATGGCTCTTACCTATTTGATTCCGAAAATCAGTTTCGGAAAAAAATATTTTATATTTGTAGGAAATACCATGTTTATTTTAATACTTTGAAACTAAGTTGACTTTCAACGGCTTATTACCACTATACTGGAGGACCAGCTGGCCTAATTCGACCTTATTTAGTGCTTCGTGAGAAAGTTCATGTAGTCGTGTTAATGCCTAACCTGTCCTTATCGGGCACTTGCTTTTTGGTGACAAATTATGGTGATTATTTAATGTTATACAGGCGGTCTCAGGACCACTCGTCTTCAGCAGATCATCGTCATATGGGTCGCTATACTAATTAGCATAGCGAATAAGTTGCATTAAGCCGCCATGTGTCTTTAGCAACCACATCCGAATGGTCCATACAGTGTAAGTTATAGACAGGTCTGTCTTTAATCCTCGTCTCCGACACCCTTATAATGTTCAGAGTTTAATGAATTCTGTGAAGTATAGTATAAATAAGAAAAGATAGTTCTACATAAATTAAATATTTTCTTATTCTAATTTCCTATTCTTTACTTATCTTCGGTATGCTCAAGCTAAACGTGAGAGATACCTTTACTTCTAACACGTAAAGTTATATATAGATTACTATGTATAGGCATTGATAATGCTGGTTACTGGGCCGGCGCTGGGATTTCTAGTACCAGCCCAGTAACCTTCTGATTAAGTGTTTGTTCGAATCTCTCCAGCTGCATTCCCTTGGGCAGGATGGTGTACCACTACTGCTAATGTAATTATTATTCTAAGGTTTGGTGATGTGATGTCTCTCCACTTTTCTTATTACATGGGATTTAGAACTCACACTAAAGTGTTCGTGTCCCATTAAATAGAAACACTTTTGCACTGAACATTAGCAAAGAAAGGTATATTCCGTTTCCAGTGGTTCTAGAACACGGGTGCCCAAAATGCAAGAATGCGGAAGAACACTTTATCAGAACTGACCAGGGCAAAGCCAGCGCAATTCAAGAATGCTTCAAGGAGCAGTTCACTGTCCACGATGATGAGCCCTTTGACCCATTTTCAGGTGACCCCAGGCCATTATTAACACTAATTAAACAAGTAGAGGTTAAGAAGGCACTCAAAGAACTCAGACAAGATCGATGACTTCAATGGATTATGTCAAAGAGCCTTTAAACGTGGACGCAGCTGCGGATACATTGTATGGGATCAATGTATGCTTGTGTCAAACACTGAGATTTCCACTAAATGGGCATTGTCATGCCCGGCCAGTTGCAATGAAGATGAGCTACGCCTAGTGAGACTACTACTTGCAAACACCAAGCTGATAGTATGAATCAAGCCTATGGAGTTTGAGCCATCAATCGGCTACCCACAGGGAGATGGTCTATCCCCTGTGCTTTTCAACTGTTACCTCACTGCTGCATTGAGGTCTGTGCGGTAAATGCTTTTCAACTGTTACCTTGCTGCTAAATTGAGGTCTGTACGGTAAATTCCACAAGACCCCCGTGGTCGAAAGCGAAGAAGGCCTACCAGCAACTGTAGGAAGTTTCTACTACTACATCCGCCGAAAGTAGTAATGATACATTAATATTTTATTAGGCTAGGCACAATAAGGCAATCAGAAATTTGTGTAATTTCGTAATTGTTTCATATTGGTACAAATATCACACACACACACTCTCTCTCTCTCTCTCTCTCTCTCTCTCTCTCTCTCTCTCTCTCTCTCTCTCTCTCTCTCTCTCTCTCTCTCTCTCTCTCTCTCTCTCTCTCCCCCCCCCTCCCCCCTCCATATATATATATATTTATATATATATATATATATATATATATATATATATATATATATATATATATATATATATATATATATATATATATATATATATATATATATATATATATATATATATATATATATATATACATATATATATATATATATATATATATATATATATATATATATATATATATATATATATATATATATATATATATATATATATATATATATACATATATATATATATATATATATATATATATATATATATATATATATATATATATATATATATATATATATATATATATATATATATATATATATATATATATCCCCCATAGTCCTACTATATACTGGCGACCTGTGCGGCTTTGTAAGCAATGCGACGAACAGACAGAACGACAGGCATATTAGAATGCCTACCCAGATTATAACCACAAGCGCGTTTCAAATATATATATAATTATATATTTCAAACACGCTTCTATATAGGCCTAACATAATAATATATTGAAACACGTTTGGAGCAACTAGAACCAGCCAGCCCGTTATAGCGTGATATATATGAATGAATTGAACAATACTAATCTTCCAATTCCCATAATTTGATTACAGCTTGACGTTGGCACCGATTTATTCTTATAATACAACAGCCATATACGCGAACGATTGATGCGTTAAAACTGGTGATTATGGCTTATATTGTGTATTTGTGCTCGTACATTCACATACATAAATGGCCTTATATTGTTGGAAGCAAACACTGACTTAGTTAAAGGATCAGTTAACATGCCCCAGGGCACGATCTATTATATTGCCGTGAACAAATAATAAGCGTTGTTCCACAGGAAATTTAGGCATATTATATGATATACTTAATTAGTAAACCGGGTGATTATGTTGAAAACTATTTCAATGAAAGCGGTTGCTGACTTCGGCTGCCATTAAAATTAAAATTTCTAGGGGTTTAGAGATTTTAGTAGTAATTGATATCACATGGGCCTATAGTGTGCAAATATGAGACTTATAACGGTCAGAAGACTAGCTATCACCAAAGGTAAGCTGCCACAACTTGAAGAAGCACTACAAACCATCAAATGCTTTCGGATAGCACTGCAGTGGATCCCCTCACACTGTGGAGTCCAAGGAAATGAGGAAGCAGACAAGATGGCAAAGGTGGGTGCAGAAGAGAGTCAGACAGAAAACATGGTTACCCATACAGATATGAAGACTATCATCAAGTCACTCTATAGAACACCTCAATCAGAAGATGTCTACCATAATCTCTCGAGGCCAGAGCAAGTGACCATTTTTCGTCTCAGAACTGGACACAACAGACTAAACCAACACATGTACAGGCGGTTCCACCTTACGACATCGCCCGCTTGTCCTTGTGGAGAAGCAGAACAGACCACAGAGCACATACGTCAATGTTGTAGTACGTATCAGCTGCTGAGAGAAGCGATCTGGCCTTTGTCAACCTCTTTTCTTGAAAAGCTGTATGGGCCTGTGGAAGAACTGCAGAAAACCACAGATTTCATCTTGAGAACGGCTCTCCAAGTGTGATACCAGCGATCGAAAAGAAGAAGAAGGTCAGAAGAGGTTTGATCGGCATCTATCGATCCTCTGATTTCAGGTCCCATTCACGCCATATCTATAGGCTGGTTTCTATTTCAGTCTACTATTGGTAACTTCCGCGGTTTTTACACTGGTACCCATTTATACTGGTGTTGCAAGTACCCAAAACACGAGGAGGCGGCAACGCAGGTGGTAATGTGCGAGCCGTAAAACCTAGGGATCGCGTCTCGAGTCGGTCGCCTGGCGATCGTTGGAAACATCAGCCGTCTCCTTCATCCTCGTTGCCTCTCCCTATACACTAGCATAAATTGGTACGCGTACAAAAATTGTGCAAATTACTTGGTATAGATTGACATTCTATCAATGGAGTGGAGAAATACTCCCAGCCAATTAGCGTCACAGGAACAGTGGATGATCACCAAGCACCAAACTCTGATATGCAGAGACTCATTAACGCAAAGGATAATGGGGCTACATCCCCGGAGTGAATCCAAAACAGAGTTCTAAGAGCTAAGCGTGATACAAGATGACATCAAGAAAGCAGGACTCGGTACACTCAAGTCAAGAATGGACCTGAGGAAGCTAAAGATTTCGGCTGAGGACAAGACACAGTAGGCAAAAGTGAAGAAGGACTGATTGCAGCTGTAGGATGTTTCTACTACTACAGCTGCAGAATACAGTAATCATACATACATACATACATACTATGCCATGCAGAGCTGCAGTAGGGCGGTTCGATCCCCGACCGGGGAGATGGTGATCAACAAATTAAACTAATGGGTGCATGACTGTCGGCTGGTTAGCATGTGGAAATTAAAGCCGCGCGTTGCCAGCGCGTCAAAAAAAAAAAATACATACATGCATACATACCCGGAACCACTAAAACTAAGGAGCCCAGGATCAAAGACAGTTATCGGATTTTACTTATTTGAACCTGTAATCCCAGTAGGACCTATTTCACTTTTTAGAGACATGATATACGTAAGGGAACGCCAGCTTCCAGTCAAATTGGTTTCAAAATATTCAACAGCATTTTGACACATATGTATCGAATTTAGTGTATTTGGTAGCAGCAGTGGTGGCGGCGGCGGCGGTGGTGGCGGCGACGACGACGACTACGGCGGTGGCGGCGGCCGCGGCGGCGGCGGTAGCGGTAGCCGTAGCGGTAGTAGTAGTAGTAGTAGTAGTAGTAGTAGTAGTAGTAGTAGTAGTAGTAGTAGTAGTAGTAGTAGTAGTAGTAGTAGTAGTAGTAGTAGTAGTAGTAGTAGTAGTAGTAGTAGTAGTAGCGGCAGCACACACACACACACACACACACTCCTGAAAAGTAATAGCAGTACTGCAGTAGCAATTTTCAATTTCTCAATTTCAAGTTTATTCGGTAACTTTTTCAGAAGCGTGCGAAACATATATACATGAAATAGACATATAATGGCGGTTACATATGTTAGAAACGTAATTAAATCTTAAAGGTTTTATGTTTTACCGCGCGATGATGGTGTTGAGTGTGTGTCTGTCTATACATATAGCGCTTATATAAATAAAATTGATGATCGTAGTGGTCGTAAACAGATGATGGAGATAATGATTGGTGATGATTAATGATGATGATGACGATGATGATGACGGCGAGTAGTACGTACTGTATATTTACTATTATTACTATACTACTACTGCCACCGCCACTCGCTGAGACGTGCATAAATTTGTGGAAGCAATAGGTATTGATGTGCAAGCTTTACGCGCCGGGAGAAGGCCTTTATTTCTTCTTTTTAAACCTATTCTAAATGATGTCAATAAATTTACAGAGAGCTATTATTGTTTTGCGGCTTTGTGTAGTGAAATGTTGATACAATTTATGTATTTGGGCGAACTGTATAATATTTAGGAAGATACATTCTTCTCTCTGCCTTTATTTCAGGGCATTCAAATATATAGTGGAATTCGTCGCCCAGTACATTTAGGTCACATAGATTGCATAAACGTGCATGTCTGGTAACGATACCTACATACCTCCCCTCTTCTATCGGTAGTCGGTGGTTGCTGGTTCGAAGTTTACAGAGTATATTGGATAGTTTTTCTGGGACAAGATTAGGTATTTTTCGAATCTTCTTGGAAAATCCTCTATGTGATGCATAATCTGCATATATTGATCAAAACTTATTTTAGCCAGTCTGTATGGCACGGGTCTTAATTTGTCCATACCATCGGGAAAAAAAAGTAACTGAAAAAAAATTGCGAATGTGCGTGTTTATTGCGCAAAATCTTGCGTCACGACAAAAAAAACCTCGTAGACAATACCGCGCCGTGTGAGACGGGCCTAAACATATGTGTAAATGCATAAGCTTTCACTATTAGAATCAACAGTTATACTTGATTCAAATGTCATATACACGGGCAAGCAAATTTAAAATAAAATACATAAGCTACAAACTCTCTATTATCCCCAACCTCAATGACCTCGTCCAAATACCATATCAACCTCGCCATAAGCAGATATTGTGTTCGCGGTCTGCTTATACTTTGCACATATTACACACCGTTCAAACACACCGTCCTCTTGATTTGCTGTGACATGATTTTCTAAATCCCGGTTACATTAAACTCGTTATTAAACACTCGGCAATCGTCGCATACGTGTATAGATTTTATGGAACTATAGCCGCCCCCACCCCCGCCCCCACAAATCTGTGATAAATCTGGAAACTTGAACACGTTTAAACTTTTCATATTTGTCGCACACCGGTTGTGGTCGTCTGCACTGTTCTTCGCTAGTGTGAACTCTACCAGCGTCTATCCGCGATCATCTGTCACGACCAATTTGCGATTTTACGCAGACCATGCTTTGTGTCTATGACCAGTTGCTGACTCAATCGTTGCATGGGCAGGGCGATAGGTCAAAGTCGTCGAGTCAATGCCAGATTTCTGCCACACCGCGGACTGTTCATGATTGTACAACACAATCCCCTGATAACGCGTGTTACTGGGCCAATACGACCCTCTACTGGCCCAGCACCGGCCCAATACCATGCATTTCAAGGTTATATCTGTGATTAGTCTACGGTTAGTCGGTTAGTCCGCGACGATCGCCAATGGACCTTTCCAGTTTATCCATCAATCATATGACGTCATAATCAACTACGTGATGTGTTGGATGACGTCATAATCGATGACGTTATGAATGTCGTAGATAAGTTCGCCACGAACGCTTAATTGATGACGGTGTTGTTGTACGAATTGTATGGCTTTACTATTTAATAAAGATGCTGTTGAATATTTTGAAACTAATTTATCATGGCGTAACTTAGTTACAAACTATTCAACATCTTACCTGTATAGTTTTCTGGAAATTGATAGTAAGGAAGTTCAGGGGTCAATCGATTCCAACACGAGCGACGTGTGGGTGGAGCTTAGCTAAAGATGGGCGGGCATATCTAAAACTGGAACGGTCCATTGTTTACGACTTTCTAACTGAGTTATGTGAAACCTGGATTAAAGTTCACGAATCTACGCAAAACTTATTCATTTGTAACGCGTCTATAATTTTCAATTAATCCCGCATTATTCCCTCAGGACACGCCAGACATGTGAATAAGCGTCAATTATTAGTTGTTGCCAAATATCAACTGACTCCACTCCATATGCCATTTCCCACATGCTATATACTTAATTACAGGCTTGCTACGCCAAACACATTGACTGAATGGCGATGTTTTCTCTGCCAGCGACAACTTTCATTCAAATTGTTTTCAAGATACTCAGCAGGTTTTTTGCGCGAAGTCTCGATTTGCGGGAAATCAGTGATAAAAGAGTTAATTCAATAATCTACGGGCTTCTTTGTTAAATCAGTTTGGTCATAATCCGAAAAATATACTCTTGAAAATCATGACCACGGTATACACTATAAACCATGTCTGTTATGAATACGCGACTAGGTATAACATTTGAATAACTCGTTTAAATATGAATGCATTTATTATGTGTCGACAGATTTAATTCACAAATAAACGAAGCGGATTTAATATAGTAAGATGTAGGTTTTGGCACGTACCATATGCCATATTGTAGCAGACCGACTATAATGCCGGGTACGGTGATTCGGAAAATAGCAGGTGTTTGCTTAATTCGTTGAAGAAATCAGCCGTGGAATAAACATACAAATTCTTAGTATGTGTGTTGCCATATTAATAGGCCAGATGACTACATCTATCTAACTAAAATGTTAGTTTAAATTGTAATATTTATTGCAAACAATGTGTTTGAATACTGTGCAAGTGCGACAGTGTGCTGATATTTAGTGGCAAAGTCTATTCATCAGTCATAGACTCTTCTGCGCACGAGAAATCTCGGGTAACAAATACATCGTCATTCGTTTTCAATATCTTCCTTGATGGCGTACCTCACCAAATACTCAAAGGTAAGCTGGTAGGCAGACGTTAACTGTAATACAATCCTAAAGCTCTCCCTCCCTCCCTCCCTCTCCCGCCCTCTCCCTCAATCCCCCTATCTCCCCCGCCCTCCCAGGTATCTCCCTCCCCACCCCTCTCTCTCTCCCCATCCCTTCCCTCACCCCTATCTCCTCCCCCAGCTGTCTTTCTCTCTCTCTCTCTCTCTCTCTCTCTCTCCACCCCTCTCTCCGTCCTCTGTCTCTCTCCCTCCCTCCCTTCACCTCTTTCTTCCTCCATCCTCTCTCCCCCCCCCCCTCTCTCTCTCTCTTTCTCTCTCTCTCTCTCTCTCTCTCTCTCTCTCTCTCTCTCTCTCTCTCTCTCCCCTCACACACACGCGCGCGCGCACGCACGCACGCACACCCTCTCTCACTCTCTCCCCTCCCTCCCTCCCTCTCTCTCTCTCTCTCTCTCTCTCTCTCTCTCTCTCTCTCTCTCTTTCTCTCTCTCTCTCTTTCTCTAATAGATACTTTTACTGGCCTAATGAATACTATGTTCTGGTAAAATTAGTCTCAACATATTCAACACCACGCTACTTGCATGCTAAATAAAAACTTGTGTCAGCTCTATTAGACTAGTCGTGATTTCTAAAAAAAAAGAAGTTATTTCTAAGGGCATTTTAGGTTAATGTTGTGGACGCAGTTATTTAGCATAATTTTGGCGTGCTAAATATGAAAATCATGGTTCCCAAGCTGAATTTGACATTTTGTTCTAATTTGCACATAAATATTGCAACCAAAGCTGTAAATTTTTTTTTTATCTTGTGTTGTAAATATTTATAAGCGTAAATGTTCCGGGATATTTATGAAAACTATGTTATACGGTAAACCATAAATGATTTTTCAGTTTATTTTAATGCTACCCACCTTATAAATTCTTATTATACAACACAAGTGTTCTTTGTTCCACAAGCGTTAGATTTGCTTAAGCTGTATTTTGGATACTTTCAGACTATTATGGATCTAATGCATAACTTGAAGAGATCTTTATCAGTGGATTATAATTTTTGCATATTGTGCCAGAAACATAGAGCTGGCGATATTTTGAGAGAAGCAAGTGAGTAAGGCCTAATCACAGTGAACAATGTTACCAGCTTTAGAAGGAAACTATATGACCCAAAGAATAATGAAATGATAAACCGCATTGAAAGATTTCTTTAATGAAATGATTCACAGACACTAATGTGGCACAGGTGATGTTATGTGCAATATACGGATGAAATTAAAATTAAATGTTTATAGAATGCTCTAGAATCCAGTGATGAGGCTATTCGCAGTAACAGTGCTACTGCCGGTGTATTTGACCGTACATTGTGTAGAAATATTGATGCAGTAGACTGAAGCTTGTGTATCTTCTGCCAAAGTGTTCGCCCAAAACAACGCATAGGCTTTGTGATGACCAAATCTATGAGTGAGCAAATCATGAGGGTTGCTCACTTGGGCCACAAACTATGTCCTCATTTAGCTGGGCTGATCGACTTAATAGCAACCAAAGCTAAGTATCATTTAGCGAGTCTAAGACAATTCACGAGGTTCACTAATAAAACAAGACAAGACTCATCAAACTCAGACCTAGCTATGGTGTGGCTTTGCAAAGAGCTACAATATGCTGCTGAAAGGGGCAGGTACTTCAGCTGAATAATTTCTGAGCGATATGTAAATTTGGCTGGTGATGCTTCAACTACAATACCAGTCATACACCAGTAGAAAGACGACATTCAAAACAATCTTGAATCCCAAATTTGTGGTGTCCTTCATTTCTTTCGTCCACTTAAATACATGTTTCCCAGATAGAAACCCCCTATCGAGTCCTGAAAAGTAAGAGCATGAAATGGTCACGCAACTTAACATTAACCATTCCTCAATATATATAACATGTACAGGTTGCATGACACACGTGATATTGCATTTCCTCAGATAGAAAACCCCTATCGACTCCTGCAAAGTAAGAGCATATATATATGCTCTTACTTTGCAGGAGTCGATAGGGGTTTTCTATCTGAGGAAATGCAGTATCACGTGTGTCATACAACATGTACATGTTTTAGACTTCTCTATGGTGGTCAAGCTGTTCTGGAAAATGATGATGACAATAGAGATGACGAAGATACTGTTCAGTGGCAAGTATTGAGTGTTGCGCAAGAATTTGACAGCCAAACACATTGGCTTAGCTCAAAACATCTGGTCCATTTATCCAACAAGGCCGGACATTGTCTTAGCTACCTCTACCAGAAAGCTCATTGAAGTCAATAGACCCACTGATTGGTACCGTTGTACCACAAAACATTGTGGCTAATAAATTTGTTCACTACACCGCAGATAATATAGATATTCTTGATGAGAGACTATATGGAAAAATCCATTACATGCAACACAAATGGTGGTCTGGCAAAAAGACCAATCACCTGCTGTTCTCGGAACACTTGAACCTTCAACCTGTTGGATGTGCCAGATATCATGAATCGCCTGATTCCGACCAACGGTATACCATATAACGGGAAGCCTGCGTTTTCAGCAGGACTAGACAAGAATTTGTCTGAATCATCTGTAGAAAGATCAGTATGTGTCAAAGAATCAAAGGCTACAGAGTTAGCATTCTATTTGTATCGCAGACTTCGGTATATGTCAATCATCAATGCACCAACACATGAGCTCGATACACTAAATAGAGTGGTAAAGCGATGCATGGCAGTATCCTAACATCCTGGACAGCTGGAGCATACGGTCAATTGTTGATCATGCACGTTACTGTAAACTAATGGAATTGAAGTGGGCTGTGTCATAGTATCAAGACAAGCAAACTGACCCCCATCTCGATGATCATTTTAGACAATTGAAGACCACGTGAGATGTTCTGGCATAGCAGATGTATGTAGAAAAAGTGGATTAGCTGAGCAGATTAGAACTGAACTAATACTATCTGGCAAAAATATACTACAAGGGTATGAGGTCTCACAAACTCAATAGGCAAACACTATTGTGTCTCTTGATACCAGACGTGCTGCTTGCAAGTGTTGAAAAATCAACCAAGAAAGGTCGGTCATCGAAAGGAAGAACGGACATCGCTTCTCCCAGAGCAAAGCACTGGGAGGTTGACACAAGGTTGGCGCTACATGCATGCTAGCAATGTGCATTTCATTACGTTTGCAGTGTGTCTGCATGGGATACAGATGTGTGTCTATTGTTAGTATGTCACTTTCCTCGTGCACAGTGTGAATGCCTTTAGATGATGTGTGGTACATCATAGAAGAGATGCTATGTACACATTAAAGTCGTTTTCAGCAACATGCCTCCTGATTCTGCAAGATCATTGCTGCCTTTTCATGCGCTGAAAGGATCAGACAAAAAATTCCCAAATCACATCAAATGGCCAGGATGGAAGTTCTTCAAAGAAAATCTTGGCCTACTTAATGATTTTGGAAGTAAGAGAACTCAGTGAGGTGACCAGTAAATCCGCGAAGAAATTTGCATGTAGAATATACAATGTGGACCAAACAGATTCTGTTGATACATCAAGATATATCTTGTTCACCAAGTCAGGTAAACCGGAATCGTTGCCATCAACAAGAGATGTTCTGCAGTTTAACTTGATGAGGGCTCACTATCAAGCCATGATCTGGATAAGTGCTCATTGTGCCATACCAGAGCTCCATTCACCAACTGATATGGGTTGGGAAGCGCACAGACGCAGGTCTGTCCAAAACTGTTCTACAGCTCAATTTCCAGCTTTTACCTAAAATTCCCTTTAATGTATATATGTAATGTATATTTCTTAGAAATCTCGACTAGACTATATTGGCGTTGAACATTTTAAATGGCAATTACTGATTGCAGCCACTTTTCTGACTAACGTGGTTAAACTTAAATCGCAACAAGTGTAGTTGAGTATTTGATAATAATATATTAACTAGGGTCCAATAAGACATAACAGCCATGGAAAATATCTGTATTTTTCACACAGCCTAATTATGAGCAATTATCACGTCGAATGGAAATACATGACCCACAACTACTGGCCATGCGCTACCGACTGATAGGCAAGGTCAACCGCAGACCCAAGAGTGCAGTAGTTTGTCGGACCCGAAAGAAACGCTTAGAGTCGCGATCAGCGAGTGAACTCGCCGAGTCAACGCAGAGTATATCATCACTTCTCGATCCAAACCAGTTTGATTGGGATAAAGAGTTTCCGGAAGATTATGACTTTGGTAAGTTGGGTTATTTTGATTACAAATGAATTAGAATAGACGATGCTGCGACAGACAACTGATTGAACGAAAGAGCTAATTACGAACTAACAAATCGTATGAACGCGTTCATCAATGTGAACGAATTAAAATGGCAACACTAGGAACAAAAAACAAAACAATTGAAGACCGACGGACTAATTGAAAGAACGTGGATTTATGAGTTGAATACACAGCTGTGTGCATTATATCTATTTAACTGTCTGCCTGCTCCGCTTCCGCAGATCAGATATCCATGGAGAAGTATGTTGAATATTTTGAAAACAAGTTGACTCAATGTTGTTGATGGCTAAGCTACGTTAATGGAAGCGGTAACAAAACGGGAATATGGAATCATAAACTAGGCCTAATGTATATACCTCTATCTTAAAACATATTAGGATTTGAAGTTATGATACGTAATCATTTCACATCCCTCATTTATAGACGCTTCCCTTCTACTTTCAGACGATGTAGACAAGCTCGATGACAACAAGACAGCAACCAATCAGAATTTTTCCTTATCTCAGAAAATATATCTGCGCATGTGTAAAGAGATGCGGATAGTTCCGGCGACGTACTTCCTTCGTCGCCTGGTAGAGAGTCAGATCACCATGGGCAACCACGCCCTAGGACCAGAAGGAACTAAAGCCTGTGCTACAGCTTTAATTGTAAGAAACTAGCGATCCGCTCTTCGTTCGAAAAGGCAAACGTTCCAGAACGCTCTACACGTGCAAACTCGGCTTTGCTCAGTTTGTTTCGTAATTAATCCGAGAACAGCAGATTGTCACAGTTTGCAGATTTAGCAAAACGTTTTGAAACATTTTCCTTTTCGAACGCAAGGCCGCGATCAACAATTGTTACGCGAAATAATCATATATATGTGTCTGGCTACAATGATAAACATGCTTAAAAAAAGTACATCCCAATTTGGTACGCCAAGACGGAGGGAAGAAACGTTATTATGTGTTCCAAAAAATCTGCTGTCATAAAGATTTATAAACGTTTTGTTCATAGCCCTTCATCACCTTACTAGACATGTGTTTGAAAGCATTTGATAAAATGGGCATAGTATACTGTATATTGTTATTTCGTGACTGCATAAAGTCACGTGTTACTACAAAAAATGTAAATGAGGAATTAACCCTTTAACACTCATATCAGCCAAAACAGCCTCTGCTGTGGTCTTGAGAAATGTCCATTTGCAGACCACGAGAAGACTATTTTTGAAAATATATTACTGGAATAACTGGCTCAATAACCGAGACAGTCATTCCAGTGATTAATTTTCAAAAATAGTCTTTTCTTGGTCTGCAAATGGACATTTTCTATGAGAAAATTTAAAGTTCCTTGAAAGAATTAAAGGGTTAAAGAAGGGATAGGGGAATGCGTGACCGCTTTCCGGACACCGCTTTCCGGACACCGCTTTCCGGACACCGCCTAACGGACAAATTGGTATAAGAGGAACTTTCCTCCAAAATAAGAGATGACTGAAATGGACCTTCAGTATACTGAGGAAATTATTCTATGTTGTCCGACTTTCACGTTTTCTGTTAATATTTAGGTCATATTCGATAGGGACATCCTGTACGCTTGCAGCACCGACAAAAATGTCTATCAACAATTTTTGTGACTTTTAACCCTTTTCAGCTTAAAAATCTTAAATCTTTCCTGTTTGTGTGCGGCCAGGGGCTAGAGTCACACACGCCCCCCCCCCCACCCCTACCACCGCAGACCCTTGATAAATACGGCCACTCATGCGATTCTGTTCTTGTTTTGCTTTGTCAAATGGTGACACTTTATATTAGAATTGTATTATACCCGCAGGGCAATGACGTGGTTGAACTACTAGACCTGGCGCAGAATGACATAGGTCCTCGAGGTGCTGAATATATCGCGGACATGCTGGAGGAAAACTACTACATTAATACTTTGGTGAGATACCCGGATGTAAAACGTCCAATGAATTTAATTAACGCTTTTAATTTTCTCTTGGTGAAACATGCGCAAAAGGGTCAAAAACAGAAATATCCTACCAGATCTAATCGAAGGGATCCATTACTAGATATGCCACGCCTATCTCTAGCTAAGCTCCGCCAACTTTTTAACGCGCGCTTGAATAGATTTTAACACTTAGCACCATGAATCTTTTTACAGACTGACTAGGAGTTGTTGTTGCCTATGCCAACATATTCAACAGTTTTCTTGAACAGCGACAGCTCTCAGTCAAATTATTTTCAAAATACTCAACATAATGTTTATTAAATTGTAAATTCACCCAAGACACTCAATTCAGACCGTTACTGTCGGGCATTTGTCCCTTTCGTGTCGGACCTGTATGATTTGAGTGTGACGTTAGCTAACGGGTGACGTATTTTGATTATGACTCCAGATAATTGGGTGGCAGCACCATCCGTCAGTCAAATAGTTTCAAAATATACAATAGCTTAACTGTATTTATCTTGAAATTGGGATTCTGGAAATTCAGGGTTCGAAGTATATAAATCGATCTTAGTATGCGCAAAACGTGGGGACCTAATCTAGAAGTGGGCGGGGCATAGCTACAACTGGATCCCTGTATTTACCAATGATATGTTGAGACGTGTCTCGGAAGAGATACGAGAAGATAATACCAACGCAATGTACCTAGTATTGCGTGCTAGCCCTTTAAACCATATACGTCAAAAATGGCAAATTATTTTAAGGTAGGCCTAAGCCTAAGTATTCACAGCAAAATACGTGAACATAAAATTGTTTAAATTGTATACTTTTAGAGGATTAATCTGTGTACCCCAATGCAATGAAGCGAAAGAAATCTTAACATATGATGATTTCAATCGTACAAAGTATCATAATTTTTTTTAAACGAACTTGAATTAGGGACTCATGTCTCTAACTCAATTTCACAACTGAAAAAATTATATTAATTTAGATTTAATTTATTAAAATTATGTTATGATTTATTTCGTTTCATTACATCTAGGCCCACCATTTAAGCCTCTAAAAGTTTATAATTATAATAATTTTATTTTCATGCATTTTGCTGTGAATATGTACCTTTAATATGTATCGAAGATACTGTTGACTGTTTTGAAACTGATTTTGGCTTGGAGTTGCCTATTTCAGCATCAACTGCCAGTCAAATTTCTTTCAAAATATCCAACACATTCCTGTATAACTGTCTTGAAATTGATACACTTAATTTCAAGGGTTTCAGGGCTAAGCAATTGTTTTCACCGGATACTAAATGACAATGAACCTTTCCAGTTGTCCCGCCTATCTCGAACTAAGCTCCACCCACACGTCGCTCGTGTTGGGCTAGATCGATCCCTGAACTCCCTGCCTATCAATTTCCAGAATACTATAAAAGTAGGCTGATGAATACGTTGACACTAATTTGACTTGGTGTTGCTGCTGCCTATGTCAGCAACAGCGCCCAGTCAAATTAGTTTCAAAATATTCAACAGCATGTTTATTAAATAGTAAAAACACAATTCGTACAACAAAGTTTGGTCTGTCACCAATGGACCTTTCCGGTTTTAGCTATGCCCAGCCCATCACTAGCTAAGACCCACCCACGCCTCGCCCGTGTTGGCACCGATCGAACAGGTAAGCTGTTAAATATTTTGAAACTAATTTGACTGGGTGCTGTTGCTGCCAAAGACAGCAAAATCGCGCAGTCAAATTAATTTCAAACTATTCAATAAAATCTTTATTAAATGGTAAAAACGTACAATTCGTACAACGTGTTGGACTATTAAGCGTTTAAGAAGGACTAAATCGAGTCATTCATGACGTAATGATTATGACGTCATGTGATTGAGTGAGGAAATGAATTCATGAATTATGCGTTCTTGACGGACTTATCTACGTCATTCATGACCTCATTGATTATAACGCCATCCTACATGCCACGTAGTTGATTGTGACGTCATATGGCGTCAGATGATGGATGAATAAACTGGAAAGGTTCATTGCATAGATGAAAACAAACAACATTAATGTGCTAATTTATGACAAAATATTACCGGAAACAATAATTGTAATAAAGCCACGAATTTTATTTATAGATTTGCGAATAAAAAGACAGATCGTGGTGATTTGCAAGGCAATTAGGTTCAAATGAAAACTCTAAGCGTTAAGAAAATGAAGATTTTTGTCTCGTCTGCGAAGCAAAAAGCGAAGCAGGTATCACTTAGGTAACTCGGACCCGACCTTGCTACTTGACCTCTGCTTTTTCAATGTTAATGTTTTTCGTTTAGCAAAGCAATTACAGTTATATTTCAGAATTACTTAATACTATCAGAACTAAACTTGGATACATGGCTTCATATGCCACAAGGAAGCTGCGTGCTGATAGGTTAAGGTCATCAGAGCGTTAATATTTGACCTCTGCCGACTGCCATGTCTTTATTGTTACGTTTTTGCGTTTAGTAAATCATCCTTGCCTAGGTTTTAGGAATGCTTAGTCCTACTGGAACCGAACCTATAATGTTAGGAAGCAGCATTGATAACATTGAGGTTATAAGGTCAACTGTCAAGGTCACTGTGACAAAGAGGGGATAGGCGAGATATTAATTCCGCCGGATTCGCATTCCAGATTTGTATGCTTTCTGTTTTGATTCAAAGTAGATCTTGGCTCGATATAAATGTATATAAACATACGTCAAGTAGTAAGAACCAGTGCGACGAGTTATAGTTGCGACATCGGCAGCTTTGTCCAATAGACAGACAGACGGACGGGCGGATTGATAGATAGACGGACGCCGAGACCAACGGACAGATGTACCGACGGGCGGGCTGGCGGGCGGGCGGCCGGGCGGCCGGGCGGCCGGGCGGGCGGGCGGGCGGGCGGGCGGGCGGGCGGGCGGGCGGGCGGGCGGGCGGGCGGGCGGGCAGGCGGGCGGGCGGGCGGGCAGGCAGGCAGGCAGGCAGGCAGGCAGGCAGACAGGCAGGCAGGCAGGCAGGCAGGCAGGCAGGCCTACTTATGTTGGTTGCGAGTTATAACTAAAAAGTGCGCGTGTGCCAGTTAATTCTTTGGTGGAACGACTGTTTTCTAAGCCTCTTGATCTTTCTATTTCCTCAGTGCTTGGCGAATAACAACATTGGCTCTGATGGCATCAAATTGGTTATTGATGGACTGATGTTAAACAGATCCGTACATTCCCTAGATTTATCTGGTAAGTCTACTACTCACGGTTCAGGGCCCACGTTCCCGAAGCTATCGCTAGGATAGCGTAATCGTTACTCCAATAGCGTAACATGAGTGTAACGATATCGCTATGCTAAAGATAGCTTCGGGAACATGGGCCCAGAGCTATTAAGAGTTGGGTTCGCCCATAGATATCTACGCGCGAACCTACCACGTGCCCGAACAAAATGTGCGGTGAACTGAACATATTCTCGCTCCCGAACGTGCCCCCATTTGTCGGACTTATGTTTGCGCAATGCGATGAGACACTCGGACAGGGCATATACAATCAATCAATCGATTGCCATCAATAATATATCATATTATGATTAAAGGTGTGTGGCCTACTAGACGCCCATGCCAGAATTCCTGCGCTTAAAAGATCCTACTCTGACCAGCTGACAGTATGTTCAGTCAAGTACAGCATGGCATATATCATACAAGATCAGCAAGACACGTTGCATATAATAAAGAATAAAGATATATCTGTATAAAAATAAAGATTAACCCCCTTGTGTTAACGTAACTTTTTAATGGCCAAAGCCCGGCAAAAAAACCCGAACTATGTAGTGATCTTGAGGAATGTCAATTTTTTCGTGCAAGAGAAGACTATTTTTGAAAATTTACCACTGGAGTGACTGGCTCGGTGACCGAGCCAGTCACTCCAGTGGTAAATTTTCAAAAATAGTCTTCTATTATTCGACAAATAGACACTAGCTAAGAGAATAATGGATTTTCCTGACCACTTTCATGGTCAAGCCGGCCAAAAAAGCACATGTATTGGTCTTAAGTAATGTCTATGTGTACCACAACAGAGATATTTTTGTAAATTTTATTATAAAAATTATCCGATTTTCTTGAAAAATCTTGACTATTACACGGTTAATTGGTATAAAGTAGATTTTTTAGCGCTTTTGAAGCGCTGTTGACACAAGCTAAAGAACAAGTTATTCAATAAAATATGTTTTTATAAAACGGGCTATGTTTCACGATGAGCGATAGAGAACTCATACGGTTAAATTGCAACAATATTTTTTATTGTTTTATGTAATAATGTAGGTAACGGATTGGAAGAGCACGACGCTGGCTGCTTTAAAAAACTCCTGGAGGTAATTTATAAAATGATAAATTATAATCACATTAGGCCTATATGCATATGTAATTGACATCGTTCGCTCTTATTTCTTGTATAATATTTTCCCGATCTGGTCATGTAAATGTATCTATATGAAATTAGGCATAGACTTATGCCAGTTTAGCATACAGTTCATAAGGTGTTTACATGCGTGGAATTCACCTTCCCAGAGTATCCACCCATCATATAACGTCATAATCAACTACGTGACATGTAGAATGACATCATAATGAATGACGTCATGAATGACGTAGATAAGTACGTCACGAACACATATTTGAAAACGGGCTATGCGTTGTTGTACGAATTGTAGAATTGTATGTATTTACCATTTAAAAAATACTAGGCAGCAACAGCACCCAGCACCCAGTCAAATTATTTACAAACTATTCAACAGGCTTTCCTGGTAGTTTTCAGGAAATTGATAGCTAGGGCATTCGGGTATCGATCAATCCCAGTACGGCGAAGTGTGGGTGGAATTTAGATAGAGAGGGGGGGGGGGGCGGCATAGCTAAAATGGAAAGGTCCATTATAATCGCCCACAGCCAGAGTCAGATTAAAACAAGGGATAACAGGACTACAACCCCGGGTCTTCGAAAGATAAGGGCCCCTAAATTAAAAAAAAAAGTATTACATTGTACACACTTGAACCTGTAATCCCAGTATCTCACTTTTACAGTCATGGGGGTCAATTTCAGGAAGACCTACTAAAGGGGCGGTTCAGAAA